>BKZX01023527.1:0-12711 GCA_014362285.1 Fagus crenata
TTCGTATTTTAAGGTCAAAGAAGTCCTCCTATCAGCCTATGGATTTTCTAGAGTCAATAAAATTCTAAAAAAATACATGCATGCAATTCACAAGGAAAAATTCTAAGGTAAAAGTTGAATTATAACGAGTCTTTAATTCATTAGAAAAGAGGCGGCAGTTGTCGATTTAACAAACTCAACATAATGCAAGAATGGACCCAAGTAGCTCATTATAAAGCAATTAACAAATTATGACAGATATAATCAGCTTTCCAATGAAAACATACGTTTAGCAAATCTTTTCCTAATATTTAATAGCATATTCTGAGAATACGAGAATGTTTTCAACAACTGAGGGTGATTGCCAGAAGAATTAGGAGAAATAAATGACATTGAGAAAGCATGCTAAGCAGCAAAATTTGTCATGGCATTATTGCATTTCTGTCGAAGCAGGTAGATTCTGCAATAAACAAAAGACGTAGAACTGCAAATAGAACTCATTCATGGGCAGTGTTGTTTTAATGAAAGGTTTTATATATATATGTGTTGAATGACTATTTGCATGGGCAGTGTTGTTGAATTCATTCATTTGTGCACGGCAATACACTAGGTAATATTAAGGGCAACTCTAGCAACTGAAAAAAAAGAAAAAAGAAAAGAAAAAAAAGAGAGGCAATTCTAGCAGATTTCGGACTTCTAATTGTGTCAAGAAAAAGTAATGGATTAAGACTGAAGAAGCAATATATATGGTACTAATTAAGTCAAACGACCTATAGAGACCTTAGCAGCCTAGCAGGAACTACAACCTGAAAAGAGAACAATACAAACAGCCTCTCTACTACATTTGATAAGAAACTTAAATCTACATCCCACTTATTATAGACACTTAAATTGTATTATGGTCCTCATTTTTCTACCAACTAGCTATCTACAGTAGTAAACATCAGCTGCAATGCCATCCTTATCAGTATGTTAGCATTCTTTTCTGTCCAGACAGACTTGAATTCAAAGCAGCAACATACAGGACTATAAAGTGAATGGCCTTTGATCGATGATTTTAATTGTCATCCTAGTAGATTATTTGACTACCATTTTGCATATTCTGGTTTGGGGGCTCTCTGCCAAGCTGCTACACCAAAATTGCAACATTGTTCCAGTCTTCTTCTTTTTTTGGTATTAATGTAAGTTCCAATAATTATCGATACAAGTAAATATATTTTATCTCTGACTTGAGAGATTATAAGCTTTAAAAGCTGTGACTTCTATTTGTATTTAAATTAGACGAATGGTATTGGTCTATAAGCATAAGCTGCAAGACTGGAAGGCAAAAGTGTTAACTTTGTGTTGTAAGCCCTTCCCATCTACACACATTATCTTGTTTCCCTATTCCTAAAACTGTTTGTAATAAGATTGATTGTATTATTTGCAAGTTCTGGTGGGGTCAAGACCTAGGGACCAGGAAAATCAAATGCACTTGCTTGCTTGGCCGGGAAAGATTTAATAAGATTATCATCTTCCTTTGGAAGCTGCTTTTTAATGCTCTTCCATTCAAAAGGTAACGATAGAGAAGACATATTGCAGTTAAAAAGGAACCAGAAGATCTTAATGGAGTGTGTCAAAAAGAATATAAGGTGTTTTATTTTTGACAAGTAATACTGCTGTTACTCAGTGATGCACCATGAAGATTTAATATAGCATACAAATGGGGTGAGGACTTTCACCATCAAACAGTGGACATGAAGACCAATGAAAATGACTGGTATATATAGTCTTCCAATCAAATAAATTGAGGGAAAGATGAAATGTGGTTTGAAAAATATGTTGGAGTTTCTTCCTCCTTTGGAGTACATTTCTAACCCATTATATATATCCGTAGATGACTATCTAGGGACCATAATAGATTGAAAGTTGAACCATTCTGTCCATTCTTTTTCCACGCATGCATGATCACTAATTTCTTTCACTGCATTTCCTACTAAATACTTCCCTAGAATTCCTGGACATCGTTTTGTTATTCGACCAAGGACTTCGAACTTTGAACATTTTGATTTGAGTCGACGCGCCATAAACCTTAAAAGTACCAACTCCGAAAGCACCAAGTTTCAGCTCAATAATGCACCCTAAAGAATTAGATAGCTTGGATAACAAGTTTCTTTTTAAGTCTAGATGTCCAAAGAAACCTCAAATTTATAATCAACTTAAGTTTTAAGGCCCTTCTAATAAAGTGATGGGTTAAATCAAAATCTCCATTGGTTTATCGGAATGAGATTACTCTTTAACCAATGAAAGGTGCATCACTACCCTTTCTCTTGTACGTTCAAAAACAACAGCACTGCTCCATTGAAATAAAACTTTGTTTAGCCTTTCCAAAATGCTTTCCCTCATCAGCTAATTAAGGGCATAGTTAGATCAAAAATCAAAATAGCCTAAGCTTCAAAATGAACATGACAAAGTAGAATGATCCTTTTTTATCAGATTCCGATTTTATGCTTCACGAGGATTTCATATCACACACGCGCACACACAAAAACACCTATAAAAAGACTTACAAGCTTCAAACCAGCTAGGAAATGCCCTTTTGATCCTCTGTTTTGGTCTGCTTATAATTGCTGTCCTGTATTTCTTTGAAGCTGAGTTTAGATCAAGCACTAAAGTTCAACATTGAGTTGGGTTGGAAATATTAAGTAAATCTTGATTGTAGTAGAGAATTTTATATAATAAAAAAAATGTACACCTAGTCAAGTGGGCCTTGAGGACTTTTTTTCAAGGTGATCATTAAAAACTTAAATTGTACGAGCCATTGGTGGTTTGAGAGAGAAAATTTAAGGACTAAGTGGGGAAGTGTTTTGGTTTGCCTAAGAGAGTTTGAGAGAGAAAATGAGCCCAAAGCTAATCTCTTTTACATTGTATGGATTCTGTCTCTAATTGGAAGAGTGAGAATGTTCGCTAGAGATATGCTAAAAGGAGAATTGTTGTTGTTGTTGTTGTTTTTATTTATTTATTTATTTATTTTTGTATATATAGTTTTTTATAAGGGACTTAGTAGGATTTGTCTATTCAGATCTCAAGAAGGCTGTTCAATATTTTATTGAGGGTGTTTAATTTGAGTTAAGAGAAATTGAAGGCTGGGTTAATGGCTCATTTTGAGCTTGATTAAACTTAAACAAAAAAAATGTAGCTCAAAGTTCTTTGTTAAATCCTTTCAGATAATGAATAAGTTGGTTGCATAGAGGATGATGAAAGCAGTGTATGTAAGATATATTTCTATCAATTTTTCTTTGTTACTATCTTAACCTCGTGAACACTTACTAACCCGTTTAATTTCCAGCAAATATTTCTCTCTTATAAACATCATCCAATCATTAGACTAACTTCCTTTGCTTCAAAGGTTTAGACAAGTGACAACCAAGCTAAACCAGATGGACTAATCACTTTGGCTGATTACTTTGCTCCCAGCTGTCATTTTGCTCTATCATTATTTTCTTGCTTTTATTTTATTTTATTTAATTGAATAATTTTCGGTAGTTGTTTTGCCACTTGCATAACTACTCTGTTCGCTTCTTACAATTTTTTATTTTTTATTTTACAACACCATGATCAACGCTTTATCGTTCTCAGTGAATCAGTCATTTTCTCTCTACAATTCCATGCTCCAGTCAGTCATATACCCAGATAAAGTGATAAAATGTATATCAGAATCGAAACAGATCCAATGTCATGCTGTAGTGGCCGGTTGTTTTGTTATGGTTATCTGCAAAACTCCCTGATCAATTTTTTTTTGGAGAATGGACTTGTGGGGCTTGCATATCAAGTGTTCTAGCATATGCCTGTATTAGATGTTGGTCTCATTTAATATTATGATTGTTGGTTATGCTAAAAGGGGATACAGTTTAGAAGCACTTGAACTATTCCGTGAAATAATTGGTTCAGGTCTTGAACCTGATGAGTTTACTATTGTTGGTCCTTGTGTCATGTGGGCAGTTAGAAAAATGCAAGATTGGGGTAGTCTGTTCATGCATGAATTAAGCAGACGTTCTTAGGAATGGAATACCATGAGGGGGGCTGCGGAGGGGGGGTTTGATTTGCTGTCATGAGTGTTTGGGTGAGTGTCACGTGACAGTTCTGTTAAAAATTGACAGAAAGTGAATGGAATGAGTAATGGAAACAATTCTGAAAGTTGAAGGGTTTAAAATTTCAAATTTAAAGTTCAAAGGGAGTGTGTTTGATCTTTTCCCTTTTAATTAAGGAAGGGGTGTCTCAACTTTTGGTCAAATTAGATCCATTTTCTGTATGAGACACATCAAAAACCCCATGAGCCAATAGTGTGTGAATTGAACCTGAGACCTCTAGGTTAGGTTTACATCACACTCCATACCAATGAATCCACCACACAAAAATCCTGAGATCTTGAAAATCATATTGTCATTGTCCTGATCAGAGAGATGTAGACAGCAGAACCATGATGCCAGCGGTCTTGTAGGCGGTAGAGCAGAAGCAGAAGAACATCAAGGAAGACAAGATTGCAAACACCTTAGACATGTAACCTTGGCTCTGACAGCATGTTAAATATTGAGCAATAAAGCCCTTATGCCTGGTTAGAATTATAGCAAGCAAATATAAAATAATATGATGATGTAAAGTATGTAGGGAGTAAAAAGGGAGAGTGGAAGCGCAAGTGTTACGTGGTTCAGCCTAACGATCTACGTCCACGAAGGAAAGCCCTTAATTGAGACATCTTTACTATTAGACAACCTATATTACAATTAGCCCTTAGTAGGTTATTTATAAGAGACTAAACCCTAGACTAATTATACATTAACTAGGGTTACTAGACTTGCAATACAAGTAAACTGTTTTGCTTGCATACCAGGTATTGCATTTTGGCCTTAACCATGAATCAGCCTAGTATACTTTAAAAAACTAAATAATATCATATGGTTTTGTGGAAATTCTTTTGAAGGAAGGTGGCGTACGCCAACTTTACGCATAAAGTCTTTCTTGCTTCTGTTTTGAATTTGTAGTTGACTATTTCTTTTCTTATGTTCCATTGTTCTAGGGTTTAGCTCAAGAAACTTGCATAGTCTATGAATACTAGTTCATAAAGTTTTGATTTTGATTCCAACATTCTAGGGCATTAATTTGAATTTCAAAAATTATTTTTTTTAAACCCTCCATTAAAATCTTGACATATTATGTTTTCTTTAAAATGTGGAATAAATAATACTATATACAAACATAATCATAATAAATGCCTAATACTAGAATATACAGTTACATATACAAACACAATTATAATAAATATCTAATACTAGAATATATATTGGAAAATTATTCAGTAGTCCCGGACTACAAATAAATGTGTAACCTCCCCTCTTACGTAGTGGTGGGTCCCATCATGAATTTAATTAGTAGGACTCACCATTCATGTGAGAGGGAGACTATGCTTTTTTTTTTTTTTTGTAGTGGGACTACTAAATAATTACTCATATATATTTCTATATACAAACCCAATAATAATAAATGCCTATTTAAAATTACCATAATTATCAAATTTTATATTTAGACAAAAAATAAAAGAAATAAAAAATCATTATGTTAAACTTTCTCGTGCAGTGCATGAGTTACCGACTAGTAGTGGTGTAAAATAGTAGTGTGAGCTTGAGCCAATCAATTCTCAATTCAATGTAAAGAATACTTTTGAACTTGCCCAAATTGACTCCATAGAGTCTTTGCAAGCTTTTGCACCACTTAAAACGAAGTCGGCTTTCCCAAAAATTGGCCAACTAAGCTTCGAAGGGGACCTTTACTGTTTGAGAAACAGATCAGTCCAATTCTCATCGTTAGAAGAGTTGGGCTCCTAGACCTAAGTATCCATTTTTTGAATTATATCTGGAGGAACATAAAATGTAACAACTAGAAAAGCTGACTCGAAAATAAAAAGACAGACCTTATGAGATTTGTCCGAACAGGATTTGTGTATCCTGCATTGAAAATCATCAAGAACATAGAGATGGAATCGTTAGAACTTTGGTCAACCCAGTGGGGGTTGGCCTTTAGCTCTCCGATGCCTTTGTCAGTAACGAACTGAAGTAAGAAAAATGTAAACTCAGAGCTAAAGGGATTTTTTTGGATAATAGTATCACGTACCTCATTAATGTTGCCTCTTCCTCTATTTATACCTGCTTCTGACATGGGATATTTTAAGATATTTCATTATTCCTCTCTTTCCAATTCCTTAACTCTGCCAGTATTTAGAGATATTTAGATAACTATTCTTACTTATTTCTTCCCAGAACCTACGTTCTGTCAGCCTTAATGAATGATTTAGACCACAAGTTATAACAGTCTATTTTGGGTTTAATATATAAGATGTATTCAATGCCCCTTTCCCTGGATATTTTACACATTGATGGATGGTCAAGCAGACATCAGTTCATAGCCGTCTGTTTAAAGTTTAAACCAGGAGATGCATTTAATATTCATTTTCCTGGATATTTTATGCATTGAATGCTGCGTTCCAAAATAATCCTGACTTATTTTAGCACTGGCCGAACTATATTTTAATTAACTAAACCGAACAGCTACATAGTTCGGAATTGACTGAACATAGTGGAGTAGCTCGGCCGTGACCGAACTATAAATTCGCATGATTTAGTTTAACTCTCCCAATTTGAGCTCCTATTTGGTCATTCTCAAATTATTTCCCCTCCAATACCCATCCCAAATTAAAGCCCAATAACATTTCCACCAATTAGGGTAAACTCTCCTAGTGCCACGTCAGCAGAGGCAGTAACCACCAAATCTTCTTCATCAAGAATCAAACTACTAGAAAGCGAGACTCTTTATGGCTTTATGCATGCGTAATGCGTAACAACTATATTGGCTTTGGCAGCTTATTGCCCATTAACCCGTTTGATTCGTGGGTTGTTGGTACTTTGACTTTGACCCACGACTCAAATCGTTTTTTTAGATGGCTGATCCATTGTGCGTGTCTCTTTTTATTTATTTATTTATAACTAGTCGTGGGACCCATGCGATGCACGGATTTTTTTTTTTTTTTTTTTTTTTTTTTATGGGAAAATCAATAGTCTGCCTTAGTAATTCTTTCTCAATTTTAGATTTTTACCAAATGTTATTTGTGTTTTTAATGTATTTGTTAAAATAACTATTCATATCTATATTTTACGTAGATATTAAAAATTACAACTCCAATAAAAAAGCAATGGGCTATAAAGAGTGAATTATCTAGACACATTATAAAGCATTCTAATTCAAGACATAACATAAGGTTACATTAAATCCTACCATAATTTATTTGCTAATTTATAAATTTCCAAAACAAACATTCTACCTACAAAAAATCAATTAGCAAAGATCACGATTAAAATAAATAAATTAATAAAAAACAACTCTATTGTACATGTCGCTTGTCTAATTATATAGCTTTTCTTTGTCATCTTAGGCTAAGGCATATTAGTTATAATTAGTGGTTCATTAGGAAACTGGTCCTAAACAATATGCATTATTGAAAAGCAATGCTAGTATTAATTTATATCGTAAATTATTAAAGTGATAAGTTTTTATTGGAAAGACAACACGATAATATAAATTGAAGAGCAACACAATTTTAAAAAATAGTAAAAAAAATTATGAAAAGATTTATTTGTGAATAGAGGAAATTATAGGAATATTGAAGCAAAAAGAAAATTCATAGTTTTCAAAGATGTTAACAATTTATTTGTGAACAGATGGAAAAACATATTAAACAAAATGAATAAACAAACAAAAAAAAATTATTAAACGTTGTGATACACATTACACGATATAGAGTACAAATTGTTTGTAGGCGGGTTGGTTTACTATTTGATTTAGATGGGACCTCTGTATATATCAATCTTCAAGACATTGTCAAATGCCATAGTGGCACCTATTGGCATCATAATCCTTGGTAATGTTATCTATCTTGGGAGGTATAGATTTATCTCTCTCCAATTGGGATCACATTGTAAAGAAAAGGGACTTTTTTCGTATCTCTCGAAACAAAACCTAAAATGAACTTAATTTCAAAAAAAAAAAAAAAAAAATAGCAATAGGCAGTTTAATTTAAAATTTAAGTTTCAGTATAAATTTATATGAATTTATGAACGAAGGCATGGATTCGAAATATTAATTTCAAAGATATAGGGAGAGAGCGTTACCTCTTTTCTGTTCTTGGGTTGTTAGCAGAAGAAGGAAGTAATTCAATCAGAGGAGAAGTGAGTGGGAAATGAAAAAAGAAGGGTTGAAGAGGGAGTAAATGGCTGAGGAGGGAAAACCACAATATTGCAATAGGGAGTTTCTCTGCTTTGTTTAAAGAAGGAATGAAGACAATAGTCAAAGCCTGCCATGTTTTTCCAAACAAAGTAACAATAAAAAAGGAAATTCTCGAATTCAAAAAAGAAATTGAAAGTCCATTAAACATTCCAAAAATTGACAGAACATAAATTCGAATGGAATAAATATTGTATGGCCATTTAAGTATAAATGGAATGATACATATAAAGTCAAATTGCCAACAACCATACTTCACCCCTTTTTATTTTTACATTCTTTTTTAATCCCATTTGCACAAAGGCTGTGAAACAATAGTTACTAGAAAAGAACAAAAGATAGGAATGATAAAGATTAGAAAATATAAATCTTTGTCTCTTTAGATGCAAGAAGTTGAAGTGTCAAGCTTGAAGTATCTAGATAGCATGGTCCAACATCTTTCTTGGGTATATAAGGCTGAAACAGATTTGATTAGAACAAATATTATTGATTTGATTTGCTGATTTCTTGTATTAATCAAGATAATTATTTCTTTAAGTGATTTATCTAGCTTAAATTGTTTTATAAATATCACTCAATTAATTAACATGAGAAAACTGCATTTTTTATATAGGTTTTCTACTGGAACAGATCAAACACATGTGTTGCGTACATTGCAGATCTTACCAAAGAAAAAAAAAAAGGGATGTTTGCTGAGATGGTAACCAAATGGGCCATGGCATTTTTCATTACATCATTTTTCTTTCTATCAAGATCATTGAAATAATTAGCACCACTTTCACTTATTCTTTACATTGGATTCAAAGAATCATGACTTAAAGTGGCAGAGCAATTCGACAATCCGTGCATTGTTGACAGACTGGGCAAAGCACACCTGTTTTAGTAACTTGATTTGTTACGAAATTGATTTGTCATAATTAGACATCACCTGAATTCAAATGTGTAAATTTATTATGTATATATTACCGATTTTGATATGTTATATCAGTGACAACACTAATTGATATTTCATTGAATTCGGATGATGTTGAAATCTCTTATCTACCGTTGTAAACACTCCCTACCTGTTCTCATGAGCTCCTTACTTTTGAAGAGTGTCTCTTCCCAAATCAATGCCATTATAGTAGAAGCAATTCTTGGGGACAGATCTGTGTCTCATATAAATGGAATATCAGGTTTCCAAGTTGGCCAAAGTTTTTTTTTATTCACCCCATAAAGGTAAAAACAGAGTAGAGATTTTGGCTTGATTTCCCTGTAAGAATCAGCAACCTCAAGCACTATGTTCAACCTTTTCTCTTATTGAGTTTAACTTTTCATTCTTTTCATTATGAATGTTCTCAATCATCAATTATAGGGCTCATTGTCTCGTCATCCATTGAAAGTTAGATAACTGCATCATTATTTTGCAGTTTGAAGTTCTTCGCAATGCATCAATCAACATGTGATGTAACACTCTTGCTTTTATTTTTAGCCTGAGTGGATGGCTCCAGAGTTCCTTCGTGGAGAGCCCTCAAATGAGAAGTCCGATGTTTACAGTTTTGGAGTGATCCTGTGGGAGCTTGTAACCATGCAACAGCCTTGGGATGGACTTGGTCCTGCACAGGTAATTGATGAGGATTAAGATCTATATAGTTTTTTATTTACATATTTGCTTCTTCTTTTGACCCATTTATATCTTCAGCATCAGTTGTCATCTTCAGCACGCTGCCGAAGGGAGTTAGCTTTTGTAGTAACTTTTCATCTGATTGGTTTCTCAATTAGACATTTCAACCTTCAAAGCCAAACATTGTTGTTATTGCTAATGCTCCTTTGGCAATCCAGAAGATTTGAAAATTATCACCGGCCATAATAATAGTAAACAAATATTAATAGGGAACTTTCCAGCTATAGGTAAGAAGCATGCAGAATATTCTAATCCAATTGCTCATAAAAGACTACATGGACTTATTCATTTTATTTTTATTTTTTATCATAGCCATGAGGATTTAAGTTCTCAAAGCAAAATCACAATTATTCTCATGGATTTAGAGTTTATAACATTCATACATATCAAAGCATAAAGTAAACATGCATATATATACAATCTCCATACCAAACAGTACATGTTGAATTTTTTTCATTCAAGCTAACAACTTTTCTAACTTCATCATTCATGCCTCCGGTATTGTCATATGTTTGTATGAATCATCCCAGCCCTTCAAATGTACCAATAAACACCACAACGTCACAACTTTAAATGTACTTTTTGTAGAAACCACAATGCAACTCAGAACTTCTATAGCTATAAACAATACAACAAAGAACAAAATGAGTTTGTAACACCAATAGCTTAAAGTAACAAAACCACTTAAAGTAGCAAACTATTAATAGCCAAGTCCCTTTAATGAATGCATATTCATTTGATTGCAAATGTGTTGTTTTGGTCTAACCCATAAAACCATTTAGCCAAAATATATAGAGTAGGCATGTGCTTAATTAATTTAAGTTTCTAAGATTTGATCCAACTATTCCTAACTACAACTCTCTTTTGTTCTTGGGTTTCTTTTTTCCATGTGCAATTTCCATATAATAAGAAATCTGAAAATTATTTCAATTTCATTTGTAGGAACATTAAAGCTGGTATAGTGAAAAGCTCTGGGAATAGAAATAATAAAAAGCCAAGTTTTATTTTGAACTCACTATAATAGTGCCAGTACAATAAATCCACTTGTGATATCTCATGGATAAAACAACTGCTGCTAGATTGATTGAATAAATAATAACATTAAAAAAAAGGACCAAGTGCATATGCTGTAACAATTCCATTTTTAAAAATTAGGCAGTAGATCATGAGCACAAACTTCAATGGTGTGAAAGGAACCACAATCTCAATTACCCATTTTGAGGTAGGGCTGTAATCAAGAATATCATATTAAAGATGAACTACATTCAGTTTTCAAATCATAGAAGAGACAACTATTCACTTGTACAAATGGAACCTCAAACTAAAAACTAAAAACTAAAAAAATCAAATCTATAATCTACCAAACTATTTTCTACACCAAATAATTGTAGTAACCTACCATATAACATAGCATGTGAAATCATTAAAAGGTATCCATACAACATATAAATAAATTGAGAAACTATACCCAAAATTTCTACCAAACCATCTTTACCTTTTTTTCCTTTCTAAGAAAATTTATAAATAGGGTATGTTTAGCTTTTGGGTAAAAGATGGGGATCATTTATCTAGTAATGGATGAGTTTCTAGCTAAAAATTAAACAGCTTATAAGAATTGGAAATATATAATAGAAGAACAATTTGAGCCCTAAATTACAACCACCCACTATCAACAACAGTAAACAGAACTAGAACTCTCATAATCAATAAAAAGAAACATAAAAAATGAATTCAAGGCTTTGGATAGGCACTTCTTTCAGACAAATTATCAAACAGATCAAAGGCATGCCAAGTGTGTAACTAAAACAAAAGAGAAGGAAATCAAACCATCAACTTACTATTGCATGCTTACAACCGAATCAAAAACAATTCCAAATAAACAAAATGAAATTGAATTTGCATGAAACAAAAATTAACTAACATAATCCTAAATTTAAACTAACAAACCACAAATATGATACAAATTTAATTAATAAGTGATTGCAATAATCTTATTCTCTTGTTAAATGACCATACTTCAACATTGAATGAAAAAATCAATTTTCAAAATATATTGAAAGTATTCAGTAGTCGTACAATAACAATTATGCACAGATGAATATAGGCCTAAGTAAGGATTTGGCAGAAAACTGAGTGTGAAATAACAACTGGGTATTTCATTGTGTGGCTAAAAAAAGAAGCACCGTGTATACTCACCAAGAGGAAATCAAACACAAACCGTCAAGATTGCACCAAGAAAAACCAAAAAAAAAAAAAAAAAAGGGGAAAAAGGGAAGGGAATACTCACCTCAAAGGGACTTTTCAATTTTTAATCTGAATTGGATTTGCACCATTCCTATTTTGCAATTTGACTGGAGCTCCAAATCTGGGCATGAAACCAAAAAGAGGGTTAGGGTTGAGGGTTTCAAACACAATCACCTGTAAAATAATAAAACACACAAATCCAAAGGCAATCACAAAATCAAGTGAACGACGAACATCAAAAACCATAAAACAACCCATTCTTCATAACCAACAAATCCAATTAAATAAATTAAAAACCTAGTTACAAACCAAATCAGGAAATAAAAGGGGGAAAATAGAGCTTCTCGAAGACAAAAACCACAATAGGGTTTAAATAAGAACCTAAATTGAGAGATGGGGAAGGCTTCGAGCATGAGAAAATCGAAGAGAGAAGGTGGGTTTTAATGAGGGGCGGCAATAGAGGGAATTAACGATGGGGAGAGGAAGAGTCGAAAGAGAGAGGGTTGGAGGGGGGG
>BKZX01023528.1:0-16593 GCA_014362285.1 Fagus crenata
TGTTTATCACGAGTTGTGGTAGAGCCATCACCGAGGACTCGTCAGAATAGCCCTTCCCCTCCTTCCTTTCACCAAGGGAGCCCTTTTTCGCTTACCCGTCTCTACAAGAGCCATTATTTTGTCTAGGCCGATTTCACCCCAAATGAGGGGCTTCAAATCCCTTTAAAAAATGATTATGTTCCTTTTTTATAGCGCTTCCATGATTCCATCCGACTACACCCCTTCCTAAAGAAAACAACGGAGGGATCCGAATTGGACCTAACTACAAATAGTAATAAACCCTTGATCGTGATGTCATGAGGAAGAGGCGAAGAGCCATTGTCGCAATGAGGAAAACTCATTCGCATTTCACGTTGTCGTGGCCAATTGGTCCCATACATCTCATTTTCTTATGACCTATTCAATGGCAATTGATTTTCTAGGAAAAATTGAGCTAGTTTCTTATGATTAACTGAATATGTGATATTGATTTAATTTTTTAAGCTAGGGTTTGTCATTTGAGTTTGATTCAATTGATGAAGTTGTTAGTTGAATTGAACTTTGAGCTGTTGCATTTGATTTTGAGTCAAGAAATCTGTGACTTTTGTTGGAGTCTATTTATTGTATTGTAATTTAGCAAAATAAAATAAAATGTATTGTATTGTAATTGCATAAAATTTATTAGATGGATGTATTTGATTTTGAAAATTTATTAGTTGGGTCCATATATATAACGATAACCTTAAAATGGTACATTAAGATGGACTAGTACCGAAATATTTCGTTTCAATGGACAAACCAAAACGGAGTGATAACAACTCTGAAACAGTATGTCATAATGGAATGGTACCAAATACTTTGTTTCAATGGACAAATCAGAACAAATTGACAACTTCGTTTTAAGTAAATAAGTTTTGAAAATTTAAGAATAGATTTTCCATTAAATAAATTGCACTTACTAATTTTTAAAAAATGCACCTAAAGTTATATAGAGATTAAAGACCCCCACACTCATGATAGTGGTCATCTCAGAATATTGCGAGGAGTAGCTCAAATGGTCTAGAGTTCTTTGGTGAGGTAAAGTGTTTCTGGGGGGAAAACGCACGATAAGCCGTTTTGAACAAGAAATTCGCGAAAAATTACTGTCGGGGAACTATTCAGGAAAACAGCCTCGTCTCTGGGAGAGACGAGTTCCACATGGAACTCGTCTCTCCTAGAGACGAGTTCCACCCAAAAACCGCCCCGTGGCAGTTTCCTTCCCATTTCGTGGCATCCTGACCCCATTACGTGGCATCCTGAGCTGGCAGTAAGCATCCTCAGCTGGGAGCAAATTGGAGCGTGGAACTCGTCTCTTGGAGAGACGAGTTGTATGCTTGTGTTTCAACTCCCTCGTTTTGGCGCGAATACTGTTACCGTTACTGATATTGTGAGAAATTATTAAATGGAAAAAAAAATTTTGGCTTGAACTCGTCTCTGGTAGAGACGAGTTGCGTTGAAATGGGCTGGTGTTGGCTGGAACTCGTCTCTACCAGAGACGAGTTCCGTTAAAAATGGTGGGCTGAAACTTGTTATTTAAAAAAAAAATATATAATTTTGCTGAAACTCGTCTCTAGGAGAGACGAGTTCCATACAAATATGCAGTACAGCTAAGAGAACCGGTGGCCATAAATGAAAAAAAAACTGAACTCGTCTTTACACTTAAAACATATTCATAACTTTCTTCATCGTCCTTTCACTTTTCCAACATCAGTTCACTGTTCCAACCAACATCATTGATCAATTAAAAGGTAAAAACAATATAAATTTTGTCTTTGCTGTATCTTTTTTTAATTTATATGTTGTTTAAAGTTAGTATCATTATTAGCTTATAAACGTTTTTTGCGTGGTTGTTGAACATTATTCCTTTGGTAAACATGAAGCATCTCTGTATTTCTTGCATAACGTGAAGTATGTTTGATTGAACATGAAGTAACAAGCTATAAACTGAAGATGTTCAGTGTTTGAATGATCCAGTCGACTGAATCAGTGGTCCAGTCGACTGGATCAGTCAGAAAGTTCCCAGACATTACATCCAGTCTACTGGACCATAAATCCAGTCGACTGGATGCAGTAGAAAATTCCCAGACACTACATCCAGTCTACTGGACCATCAATCCAGTGGACTGGATCAGTCAAAAAATTCCCAGACACTACATCCAGTCTACTGGACCAAAAATCCAGTCGACTGGATGTAATAGAAAATTCCCAGACACTACATCCAGTCTACTGGACCATCAATCCAGTGGACTGGATCAGTCAGAAAATTCCCAGACACTACATCCAGTCTACTGGACCATCAATCCAGTCGACTGGATATGCCAAATACATGTCATCCAGTCTACTGGATTTGTGTTTCAGTAGACTGGATTGAACAAGTACTCCAGACTTCCCAAATCTTTCTTGGAGATGTGTACTGGATATTACAACCATTTTTATATAATATGTTATGTAACATTTGGATATGAAATATTACGATTAGCATGTTATTACTTGTTTTTTTTATGTGACTAACTAATTGTAAACTACATTTAAATTAAATAGGTTTGCATATGGCACCAACTATGTATATTGTCTATCTTCGCTTCAATGGGGAGATTATTTATGGTCAACATGGAGCTGAGTATCAAGGGTCGCAAATGAAGTTCATCCGGGTTCATCGTGGGATTAGTTTTGTCGAATTGGAAACGAAGATATTCAATGCACTACAATTGGACAATCAATCTCATCGTATAACAGTTACATACCGTTGTCCTCAGGAGGTGATTTCACCTCACATTAATTACATGACTCTACTGATAACAGACGACGACGGTGTTAATCTCATGTTTGACATGTTAGATGCAACGCCTGAATTAAAAGGTATTGAGTTATATATAAGTGTGGAGGATTGTGTTGGTGAAGGTGTTGAGCCTCTTACACAAGATGATGGGGATGGATTAGTAGCGGAAGATTGTGTTGGTGAAATGACTGTGCATGATACTGCTCCTTCGACACAACCCTCTACACTTGGAAGGTGTACACCACAATTACATGAGATACGAACATCGGTGGAGGATTGTGGTCCCAGCACTCGACATGAGTATGTTCCATACGAGGTAAACCCTTTAGCTGGAGTGCATGATACGATGATGTTGGAATGTACTGCTGATGATGATGAAGAAAACGCTGATTATGATAATGATTCGTATTTTGATGATGATGATAATGAGTTGTATTTTGATGATGATGATGATGATGATTATGATGATGATGATGATGATGATGATGATGATGCTGATGATGATGATGATGCTGATGATGATGATGAGACAACTGATGTTCATAATGACGAAGTTGATGATGTCGTCCCTAGCCTCAAACCCAAATCCTCATCGTTTACTACAAACACATGGGATAATATAAATGACACTTCCTTCAATGATGAGGTAACACCACTTGATAGTTGGGATAAAAAGCAAGAGTTGAGAAAAGGGTTGTTTTTCAAGAGTAAAATTGAGGTTCAGTATGCATTGAAGGTGTACTCTTCACGCGTCAATCAAGAATATAAAGTGAAGGAGTCAAACAAAAGAAAATTACATGTATGTTGCAAGAATGGGTGTTCATGGAGAATGCGGGCATGCATGCGTAGTACACATGGATTTTGGGAGATTACAAAATACAATGGTCCCCACACTTGTAGACACCCCAACATCCGTAAAGATGGCAAGGTATTTGATTCAAATTTTATTGAAAGAGAAGTGAGGAGCTATGTAGCCAATGACCAAACTATTTCAGTGAAATCGTTGCGGCATCACATGTCTACACAATTTGGGCATAAAATTTCTTACTACAAGGTGTGGGATGCCAAGCAGAAGGCAATTGCTAACATATTTGGGGATTGGGGGGAGTCTTATCAGTTGTTACCGAAGTTTATGAAAGCACTAATCGACTCAAATCCGGGTACACAAGTGGAATGGAAGACATATTGGAGTGAAGATGCAGGTTGTGCTATATTTGAGAGTGTATTTTGGGCTTTTGGTCCTTCAATTCAGGGGTTCATGCATTGCAGACCAGTTGTGTCTATTGATGCAACACATTTGTATGGAAAATATGAAGGGAAGTTGATGATTGCCATGGCAACGGATGCGAACAATGGGATTTATCCACTTGCCTTTGCGGTTACGGAAAAAGAGTCGAAGAATACATGGCGTTGGTTTTTGCGTTTCCTAAAGAAACATGTCACAAAAAATAGAGAAATTTGCATCATATCAGACAGACATAAGGGTATCATGAATGCAATGAAGTGGAGTAAATTGCAGCCTCTAAATGCATATCATCGATTTTGTATCCGACATTTAGTCAGCAACTTCAACACACGATTTCATGACAAACGGTTGAAGAACATGATACAGAGAGCAGGTGAACACAACCAGCTAAGAAAATTCAATGCAACAATGGACTCTATTAGACAGTATAATAAAGATGCTGCTAAGATACTGGACGAAGAGACAGATGTTGACAAGTGGACATTAGCAAAAGATGGTGGACGGCGCTATGGGGCAATGACCACGAATTTGTCTGAGTGCTTCAATGGTGTTCTTAAAGGTGCACGCAACTTACCCATTACTGCAATGGTAGAATTCATTTATTTCAAGCTTGTGCATTATTTTAATGATCGCCGAGTTAAAACTCAAGCTCAATTGAGTTCTGGTCAAGCGTTCAGTACACATGCCATGGAAATCTTTCAGAAGTGGAGTGACAAGGCAAGTTTGCATCACGTGATAGAGTTTAATAGGGAGGAAGGAACTTTTCAAATCCAAACACAACCTAGTCTAACCAGTATGAATAAGGGGAACCATAGACATGTGGTGAAATTGGGTGATAGAACATGCAGTTGTGGGAAATGGCAAGCGTATCATATCCCTTGTTCACATGTAATTGCAGCTTGCGCTAGTCAGCACATCAATGTGTACCAATTTATTCATCCATTTTATAGTCTGACGGAAATGCTAGCTTCCTATCAACCACACTTTGAACCGATGAAAGATGCCCCGTATTGGGAGGAGGACCCTAACTTCCCTATGTTGCGACCTGACCCAAGATTGCTTCGTCAACGTGGTCGTCCAAAGTCAACAAGAATTCGGAATGAGATGGATTGGAGGGAGAATCAACATAAGCAGACTTGTGGATTGTGTAATCAAGAGGGGCATAATCGCAAAAAATGTCCTAATGCAATTTCAAATCAAGAAGTGGTGTTGCCCCAAAGTTGGTAAGTGATTACTATGAATATTATACTTGTTTGTTATCACTTAACATGTCTTTTAATTATGTTCTCTCAACCTTGTTTGTGTTATTTTCGCTTATGCTTTTCTATTTCTATATTGTAGATATGTTGGATGGATAATCACCTGTGGAGCCCAAACAAGATTGCTCTTTGGCACTTCAACTTGCTCTTTGGCACTTCAACTTGCAAGATTGCTCTTTAACTGCTCTTTGTAATAATGTTATGTGTAATAATATTATTCTCTCGTCTCTATGAAGGAATGTATACACCACAAGATGATTTTTTGTATCCATTACGCTTTTGTAATTGTATATGTGCTTGTAATCATGTGAAATGCTAGTATTTGATGGGTGTGCAATTAGGTTTTTTTAATTTTAAATTTTGGAATGGCTGGGAACTGCAGAATTCAAAACAAAGGCATTCCAGTCGACTGGATTTGGAAGTCCAGCCGACTGGATTATAGCAGACCTTAATGATCCAGTCGACTATATTGGTGTACCAGTCGACTGGATCAGACAGAAAATCCTGGGCGTGTGCTTTCAGTCGACTGGTCCATTTTGTAGCCACCTGGATCAAGGATGCAGTCGCCTGGATCCCTGATGCAGTCGACTGCATTCACCTTTTTTCAACCTTTAACTAATTTCGCCTGTAATATTTATCTATTTTTTGATAAAATATTATCAAATATTATAAAATATGTATAATTTATAATAAAATTAATTTTATCATAAATATTAATAATTTTATTAAAATTTATAGATTTTATTTTTACAATAATAAATATACATTTATCAATATAGACACAAAATAGATAGAAAATAGATTAAAATTTCTATTATCATAAAATGCTTTCATCACTCTTCTTCATTCTAGCCAATTAGCTACTTTCGTTGCAATTTGAGACTAGTTTGTTCATAAAAATAGATTATTCCTTGTTCCAAGCCAATACACAAAAGCTTATTAACGTCTTGTCATGGGAGGCCAGTTTGGCTACTGACCCCACTAACATAAATAAAAACTTATCTACATATCCATGAGTGGGGTTTGGGTTTCAGGTGAGCTTTTGAAGTAATCAAAGTTTTATTCACCTTCTTCTTTTACAAGTGACATCTTTTCGTTTCCCATATTTTGGTTGCACCTCACTTGTATTTATGAGAAAAATGTGTCCAGTCCATGATTGTTCTGAAGAGTTTTGATTAAAATAACCTTAACTCTTATTGCATTAGCATGTAATGATGTTCAAATTCTACATCAAATGTTCATCCAAATCAAACCCTTTATTATACAAAAAGAATAAAGCAAACCCATTTACCGATTTCACCTCACATTAAACTTCAAATAATAGTTACTGCACTAGATTCATCATAACTGTAAAAGAATAAACCAAAAGAAACCAGCTTGCATAGATGATAAGGAACCAATCAGTTTGACATAAAGTAAAGGTACAATCAGTTTTAATAACTATATGCCCTCGGCATCATCAAAAACAAAAAATCAAAGACAAATAACTATATGCCCTGATTAATCAAACGCTCATTGATTTCCTGAATGGATGTTTCCAAAGTACCAAACTGCTCATCATATGTCGAGAATTTTCTAGTAACCATAGCTGAGAAGTTGTCGATGCTTGTTTGAATATTTCCCATGCTAGTGGCCAAAGAGTCCAAACGTCCAAGCACGAGTTGGAAGTTGTCCTCATTGACACGAGAGGAGCCAGAAGGTGCGCTTCGAGGCTCTTGATCCTCTTGCATTGGTTCTTCATTCCCTGCAGCTTCAGCTTCATCCATTTGTGCTGCTTCACCCACTTCTTCCATCACAGCTACATTTTTCTTAACCCAAGTGTCATCCTTAAATTCATACCTCATTTGTTTCATGGTAGTTTCACCATAAACATCCGTATGAGTTACGTCTCGAGTCTCTTTTTCACCACTAAAATCTACTCCAAAATGACTAAGAATAGTAGTGATTTGGAGACCATATGGGAGGGCGCCATTCTTCTTCTTGACACAAGTCTCCATGTGCTAACTAATATAGAATGCAAGATCAAGTTTGACCTTGTTGAGAATAGCCCAGATTATGAAAAGGTCTAGATAGGAAGTGTATTCGTATGAACCACTCCTAGGAAGGATGTTGTGGGCTATGATGTGATGAATGAGTCGGCTTTGTAATGTGAGGTCTGCAATTTTGGGTCTAGAGAGTTCTTGCATGTTAGGATTTCCACACATTTGCCTAATTGACTCTAAAGGGTCATACCCTTCAAATTGCACCCAACTATTTGTACTATAACGTTGTGCACCGGTGCGAGGAACTCCTAATATAGAGGCTAGTGTGGAATGGGGGAGTGAAATGGATTTACCCTTCACATAGGAGCTGATTTTCCCATGGAGCAATTCAAAGTGTGTGTAAAAGTGTTTAACAAGAGTGATGTATTGTTTTTGACGCATTGAAAGGAAATTTTCCCATCCTTGAGCTTGAAAAAGCTCTCTAATATGAATGTGGTGATTAGCAAAATAAGGGAAATCAACAATTTTCCCAAAAACTACGGTTCTACGGCTAATGTCGACTTGGAATCTTACCAAATATTCCGAAGAAGCGAAGCTCTTGTCCAATGATGGAGGTTGATCACTTGAAGCCTTCGATTTCAGCCTTTTCTTTCTTGGATCTTCACTGCTCACGGATTTCTTTGGAGCCATTCGAATTCAAGGGTTTTGAATTGGGGGTTTTGGGAATGTGATAGTTTTGAGAGTGATTGGGAGTGATTGAGAGTGATTGGGAGTGATTGGGAGTGATTTTCGACTAAAACCCTAAGAGAGAGACTGAGAAAAATCGAGGGACAATGAGAGAAAATGGGGAAAATGAAGTCTGTCAACACTGTTTAAAAACCCAGAAATCGCAGATCCAGTCGCCTGGACTCCCTGATCCAGTCGACTGGATCTAGGTCAAATCTTTTAAAACGCTTTTAAAACCTTAATCCAGTCACCTGGATACACTATCCAGTCGACTAGATTTAGCTACAAAAACTCTCTGACTGATTCAGTCGACTGGGCACACAATACAGTCGACTGGATTAAGCTGGTCAAACTTTATTCAAAGTTTGACCAGCTTAATCCAGTCGCCTGGATACACTATCCAGTCGACTGGATTAAGCTTCAAAAACTCTCTGCCTGATCCAGTGGACTGGACACACAATACAGTGGACTGGATTTTGGTCAAACTTGTTTGATTTTGTTTGACCAGCTTAATCCAGTCGACTGGACACACTATACAGTCGACTGGACCAGGCACCAGTCTGTTTTTAAAATTTTTCTGGGCATATCCAGTCGCCTGGACTCCCTGATGCAGGCGCCTGGATTATGCCCAGAAAAAAATTTCAACCAGTTTTTAAAGCATAATCCAGTTGTTAATATTGGAAAAATGGCTTTCCAACTTCCACCACAGCAATTGGGCATGTGGACATATTGATATCTTCAAATGTTAATAACATAATAAAATCCAATATATTGATCCATTTTGACCATAACAATTTACATAATAACGTCACACCATTCCCATAAGTCACCTTCTGTAGAGTAAACTTAACAATTCCTTAAAAAAAAATTCATTTGTCAAATCACAAGCCATACTAATAGTAATCATTTGGAGCTAAACTGATTTCCATTTCCATTTCCAACTGAGTTCAAAAAAAAATACAAATATAAATACATATCAAGTATAAATACATATCAAACTCACATCTGAACCTATCACTCAGTCCCACAACAAGGTTTCCTCTTATTGCGAGGTGGGTTCCTCTTCAGTACAACAGGCATATCTGGTTCTAGCCGTTTTGTACCTCTACCCCTACCCCTACCCCTACCCCTACCATGATCACCCATTTCAATATCCTGAACCAAGTCCTCTGATTGGGTGACTAAGGTTGGGACAACTGACTGGGGCACTGAGGATGGACCAACTGACTGTGTCGGTGACGATGGGGTAACATCTGAAAATGATGCAAGTGGGCTGAATGTGTGGGACAAAAAACTGATCGTATGCTCATGGTGGGCAGGTGAGATGGGAGTAGTAGTGTGGGCAACTGAGATGGGGTTGGTAGTCTGGGCAGCTGAGATGGGGGTGGTGGTCTGGGCAGCTGATATGGGGGTGGTAGTCTGGGCAGCTGAGATGGGGGTGGTGGTCTGGGCAACTGATATGGGGGTGGTAGTCTGGGCAACTGAGATAGGGGTGGTCTCAGTAACGGTGGTAGCATCTCTCAACTGGATGGGAGGCACACTCATACTACTACTCGGATCGGATGGACCACGTGGATGTGGCGGGCGCTGCGCACGTGGACGTCGCCTCCGAGTAGCGGTTGGAGGAACAGTTGTCTGAGAATTGGTGTCTGAGTCTGTGTTAACTCTTTGCACAGAATCAAGCCGATGCAGCTCATTCGAAGCTTCTAGTGCATTAAATGCCAATTGATATGCCTCCGCTGCTAGCTCCATAAATTTTGCTGGATCCAACTCTTGTTCAGGATGAAACATTTCGCATATTCGCATGTTGCACAATGTCTGTCAAAATGCATAATATGTCAGTAACAAATTGTTTCTCAAAGATATCCAAAAGATGCACGGAATTATTAAGTTAAAAAATTTACCATCATCTCATAACAGCCGCTCCTGCGACTGATAAAGCGTCGAGTAATCCGACGGTACCAATCCATATATGGATCATGATATGCCATAAGACCAACCATTTTGTCACGAGTGACAACATGCTCACGTCGATGGTCCCATATACTTATGTAATGCCTCCAACGATGCCTCCAATTCTCATGTACCTTACCCCTAAGATCACAATCATGTAGTTTCACATCAGTATTAGCAGGCTGGGGTATGTCTTGTTGCATACCAAATTGACGTAGAGCACGATTAGGTAAGTGCCACTCTACGATCTGGAAACATATTAGAGGCGTCACTGAACGCCATACCTCCTGCCCTATCCGACAATACTCAGGCAACGAACTCAACACATCATCTGTGTATGGTTCCCAAATTACCTACAAAAACTTAAAAATAAAATGCATTAATAAATGATATATGCCCAATAACAATATAATATAATTCAAATTCACCATGTATTAAATAACAATATAATAACAATAACAATGTAATTAATACAAGCACGTTACCTGATCAGGACGTTGCCTAGAGAAGTCCGATCGATATTGCTCAAGCACATGAGTGGACACATCCTTTATGTCCTTCGCATTGCGCCACCTACAATGGAAAGTATTCATCAATTTGTGCATTTTTCCATAACCTTATTTTATAAGGCATAAAACATGTTAAATGTCTATACAAAAAACTAAATAATTACTTACCTAGTGCCATAAGGACCCCCTGGCAATGGTTGGGCAGCATCAGCAGGCACTTCAACATCAGCATCAGCATCATCAGCAGGCACTTCAACATCAGCATCAGCATCAACATTAGCATTAGCATTGGCATCATCCACAGCATTAACAATTGGTTGAGTAGACTTTATTGCAGGTGATATGTGTGGAAATCTAGACCATGCCCACAACTGCACCAAGATTAGTGCACCAGCAATGTCACATGAGTTCGGGTCAGTGGCTCTACATAACTCTCTATATAACCATGCTAGAACTGCACTACCCCAACTATACCGTCCAGCAGCATCAAAATCCTCCAACATTGGCAAGAACATAAGGTGTACCTTCTCTCCAGACTTGTCAGCAAAATAACTACCTCCAAGGAGCTCTAATATATAAGCTCGTGTATACTGCTGCACGGTCACCTCATTAGCATCATCAGGTAGAACAGCAAACGTGTCTTGGAGCCACTTCATATTTAAACGTGACCCATCTAACTTATTTGGAGGAGGAGAGACACCAAGTAACTGAAGACATAATCCGGACCAATTTAACTCGGTACTCCCTACCAATACTTCTCCATCAACGGGTAAACCCAACATGACCTCAACATCTTGCAAGGTGATGGTCATCTCACCGTGGGGAAGGTGGAAGGTATGGGTCTCTTGGCGCCATCTCTCAACTAATGCTGTGATCAACGCCCAATCCATTTTTATAAAACCAAGCTTGGCTATGCCATAAAAGCCAGCTCGCTGAAGGTATGGGATAAAACGGGCATGAAGTCGTCCAGATCGTTCTCTTACTGCCTCACGACGACGACAATGTAATAAAGTATACTACAAAATGAAAAAAAAACTATGTCAATTTATTTTATCACTAATATAAGCAAAAATCAAATAATAAATATATTAAATACATACCAATCCCTCTTCCCAAATTTTGTTGGAGATGTGTTTATCCTGTCTAGTCAACACAGAGGGGTCACTAGGACCTGGATCCATCACAAAACGGCGACGCTCCATAAGTGAAAACTACTGCAACCATCAAACAGTGATATACCCAATCAACCATCAAGTTGAGAGCTAAAGAAATATATTAAATCTTGATTAAGGAGTTACCAATTGAGAGCAAATTGATCATATTACAACATTCTTTTTCTCTTATTCTTTCTCACTCCAAATTACATTTTTTTTAATTCTGAATGACTATTAAATGCCTAATCCAGGCGACTGGACACACTATCCAGTCGCCTGGACACACTAACCAGTCGCCTGGATTAGGCATTTATGTGTAACTTTTTCTTTTGGAGCTAATTTTTTTTCTAAGAAAACCTTAAAACACACAACAGTATTAATTACTCTTAAAACTTGAATACTCTAAAAAAAATTTCTCAATATACATTTGCAACTAGTTACAATGTTATAGGAAAATTTTTATTTAAAAAGGGGAGATGAAAGAGAAACTTTTTACCTGATTTCCGGTGGTCACCGGAGCCAGTGAGAGCAAGTTGCGACGGAGAGAGAGAGGGACAGAGAGAGTTCAGACCGAGAGAGTAAGAGAGTTGAGACCGAGAGAGTTTCAGCTTTCCAACTTGAGACAGAGACAGAGACAGATGAGACCCAGAGACTAGAGTTTCAGCTTGAGTTTCAGCTTGAGTTTCAGCTTGAGTTTCAGCTTTTGACAGCAAGAGAGTAGAGCTTCAGCTTTTGAAACCGAACTTGAGAGAGAGAGAGAGTTTTTCTTTTTCTTTCGGGTTCTTTCTGGCGGGGAGCTTTGTTCATTTTAAGTGGAACTCGTCTCTAGAAGAGACGAGTTCCAGCTGAAAATTTCCTTCCAGCAGTGCCAAATGCGTGGCAAACTGACGTGATGCGTGGCAAACTGACGTGGCAAACTGACGAGGACGTGGCAAGCTGGAAGCACAACTCGTCTCTGCTAGAGACGAGTTCCAGTTGGAACTCGTCTCTCCAAGAGACGAGGAGGCTATCCCCCAAATTAGTTTTTCAACAGTATTTTTTTGCAAAATAGTTTAAAAAATAATATTATTAAACAAAAAAAATCGGTGTTTCTGACATCAATAAGCATTACACAAAGAGGTGACTCCATTCCCTTTCGGTTGGAACGGTTGGAATTTCTCATATTATATGCAAATTGGAATGAAAAACACACTCATTCCACCTTGGCCCAAATTTCGGTGCATTCTCGTCCACTCCAAGTTTTTTTTTTTGGTCATTCTTTTCTATCAATAAATGTATCCAATAAGAAATCATTCCTCTCTAGGATTTCTTGAGCAAACAAAAGTCTCAAACAAATGGTATTTTTAATAAATTATATCTCAATAAAGTTCTCATAAAAAAAAAAAAAAAAGGCCTGGATTTTTTTATCATTTATTATGTAATAGAATTTTAAAAAGAAATATTTTTTTTTTCTTATCATATTTTATTATGTTATTTACAATTAGTTTAGATGTGGAGTATATAAAATATATATTAATTTAACAAAATAATTAATTGGATTTTCCAACAACACTTATTAATAATAAAAATACTCTTTTATCATACAATGATGGTTTTAAAAAATTTTAATATTTGGTTTTATATTGATATATTATAAACTGGATAAATATTTAGATATACCTATTTCATATTTTTAATATATATTTTAGTGATAAACCTGAAACGGTATGCTGAAATAAACATTTCAATGAGGACAAATTAGAACGGGCACCGAAACAGAATTGACAATCTTAATTAGGACCATTCAGATTCTAGACACCTACACAAACTGACCCACTCATTTGACTTGGACAAACCTGTTGAGCTTTGATCGATTTCAACGGCGCAATGGGATAAATGCTTTGAAACCTGACTTTCACGGGTTAAGTGTCGGGTTTCCCACATGGGAATCTGACACACCGGATCCGCCCAACCCATATTTCTAAAGATCCCATTTCTGGCGATATCCTACCCAGATCTAGCAAAGGTCTTGAGAGATGTTCACGTGCTTTCTATTAAAAAAAAAAATGTGTGTTTTTGCCATCATTGTTGCCTCCTTGTTAAGTTCACCATACCAACTCTGTTATGGCTTTGGCCGAAGCCACAAGATCTCAATGCTCTTCTCATAACACCACCAAAAAAATATATGAACAAAAATTTCATTTTTTTATTTCTTTGAAATTTTACTTTGTGTATGGTTGGAGGTTTCGTTAGGAAGGGGAATGGAGGAATTGTTTCATATTAGTTAGAGGCCTATTAGAACCATTCTTGGTCTAATTAGTTAGAGATAGCCTTGGATAAATAGGATAGCCACACATGTTGTAAAGACCCGCTCACAACTAACATGATATTGTCCTATTTGGCAGGGCCCAACCCCTCCCAAGGTTTTGTTCTCACCCACAAAGCCCATACTTTGTGAGTAAAAGGCTTCGTACCAATTAGAGAAGCATCCCTCCCTTATGAACTAAGTCTTGGACACTCATTTAAGCGATGTAGGACTCTTGGCTCATACATATGCCTTACTCACACCCTCATAGGAAAGCCGTCCTCAACTCTGATACCATCTGTAAAGATCCACTCACAACTGGCATGATATTGTCTTATTTGGCAAGGCATATGTGTGAGTCAAGAGTCCTATATCGCTTAAGTGAGTGTCCAAGACTTAGTTCATAAGTAGGGATGCTTCGCTAATTGGTACGAGACCTTTTACCCACAAAGTATGGGCTCTATGGGTGGAAACAAAACCTTGAGGGGGGCTGGGCCCTGTCAAAAAGGACAATATCATGCCAATTGTGAGCGGGTCTTTACAAATGGTATTATAGCCGAGGACGGCTCTCCTCTGAGGGTGTGGGTGAGGCATATGTGTGAGCCAAGAGTCATATATCGCTTAAGTGAACGTCTGAGATTTAGTTCATAAGAAGGGATGCTTCTCTAATTTGTCTAAGGTCTTTTACCCACAAAGTATGAGCTTTGTGAGTGTGAACAAAACCTTGAGGAGGGCTAAACCCTGCCAAAGAGGAAAATATCATGCCAGTTGTGAGCGAGTCCTTACAGAAGTGCGATATCCTAAATTATAATAAGTGTGTGTGTGCTAAGTCCCACATTGGGCATATGCTAGGTCAAACTAGGCTTTATTAACAATTGCAAGGAGCTCCAATTATAACTTGACTAGTCCTTTTGGGTATAAGCGCAAATGTCGCTAGCACTTTCCTTGGGTTGTTACAAATGGTATCAGAGCCAACCTAGTAATCCCGTGTGGGCTCAGACATAATGGAACCTAACGAGGACATTAGGGATTTAAGTGGAGGGGATTGCGATACCCTAAATTTTGGTAAGTGTGTATGTGCTGAGTCCCACAATGGGCATATGTTGGGTCGAACTGGGCTTTATTAACAATTGTAAAGAGCCTCGATTATAACTTGACTACTCCTTTTGGAGTATAAGCGCAAATGTGGCTAGTGCTTTCCTTGGGTTGTTACAAATGGTATCAAAGCCAACCTAGTAATCCTGTGTGGGCTCGAACATATGGGTCCTATGGAAGACATTAGGGATTTAAGTGGAAGAGATTGTGATGCCCCAAAATTTGATAAATGTGTGTGTGTGTTGAGTCTCACATTGGACAAATGCTGGGTCGAATTGAGCTTTTTTAGCAATTGCAAGGAGTTCCAATTGTAACTTGACTAGTCCTTTTGAGGTAGAAAGCGCATATGTGACTAGCGCTTTCCTTGGGAAGTTATAAATGGTATCAGAGCCAGCCCAGTAATCTCGTGTGGGCTTGAACACATTGTGGGCCCTGATGAGGGCATCAAGGATTTAAGTGGGGGAGATTGTGTTGCCCAAAAATTCTAATAAGTGTGTTATAAGTGTGTGTAGTGAGTCCCACATCGGGCATATACTAGGTCACTGGACTGTATTAATAATTGCAAGGAGCCCCAAATGTAACTTGACTAATCCTTTTGGGGTATAAGCACAGATGTGATTAGCACTTTCCTTGGGTTGTTACAAATGGTATCATAGCCAATCGAGTAATCCCGTGTGGGTTCGAACATATCGGCCCTAACGAGGTCGTTAGAGATTTAAGTGGGGAAGATTGTGATACCCCAAATTCTGATAAGTATGTGTGTTTCACATCAGGCATATACTGGGTCGAACTAAACTTTATTAACAATTGCAAGGAGCCCAAATTGTAACTTGACTAATCCTTCTAGGGAATAAGTGCAGATGTGGCAAGCGCTTTCCTTGGATTGTTATACATGTACTCAAGCATTGATAAATGAAGATAATTCTTAGTTCCTTTTCTCTCTAAACCCTCTCAATTCTCCCTATTGAGGCTGGAAGCCTGGAATTTCCACGATTCAAGTGAGCAGATCCAAACAATTGGGTCTTTAAAGCCATCCATACTTCACCTACTATCATACACTGGCCCAAGAAAAAGTCTTAATGGCTTCGTTCCATATGAATGATGAGGCTCGCGTGGTACCAAGATGTTGAGGCAACTGAGATGTTTTTCAATTGGGAAACCTTTTCTAAGGTTAAGATATACAACTTATGATGATCCGATGGAGCCCCTAAAAAGACTAAGACAAAGTTCAATAGTTGTTGTCTACAAATGGTAGTTTAAGTCAATGTCCAATAGGATCAAGGGTTGTCCGAGAGGCATAAACTGAGTTGTTTCCTCAGTGGCTTTAAGGATGACATAAGACCTTAAGTGTCTGTTGCCATTATTTTTTTAGTTTAGCTTTTAGCTTATTTTGACTTATGTATAGCTTTTTAAAGGCATTTTTTTTTTCTTGGTATGACGTATAATTTAACACATTTTCAACAAAAGATATTTCTACTTTGTTTATGTATAATTTTTTAAAGCCTCTATTTATTTTTATTTTTATTTTTCCTAAGTACGAGTATATCTTAACCCACTTTCAACAAAACACAATCAGTAAAAAACTAGA
>BKZX01023536.1:0-12289 GCA_014362285.1 Fagus crenata
ACGTTTTACAACAAAGCAAAAATTAAAAAATGTTCATAATGTTTTCTTGAAAATATTTTACAACAAAATAAATGGAGGCTTTGTGGATGCCTACACTGGTTAGTTTGTCTCTGGCTTCTTTAATTTTCTGCAGATATTGGGTCACAGAGTCATTCCCTTTCTTGATATTGTTTAATTCTCGTTTGAGATTAACAACACTAGAACGAGAAATCGAAGTATATCGATTCTTTATCACTCTCCAAATGCCTGAGGCTGATGTCTGACCCATTACCAATGAAATTGCAGACAGTGAGAGGGTTGAGCTGATAAGGGAGAATAATGCTTTGTCTTGGGTCTTCCATTGAAGGCAGAGAGGATTGGGTTCTGAGGTTAGGCAACCGGTTTCATCAAGTAAGAACTTTGGAGGACATGGTGTTGGATCTTCAAGATGATCCAGTAAAGAATATGCATCAAGAATCCCAGTAATTTGGAATTTCCACATGAGGTAGTTGGTATGGTCAAGTTTGATGGTAACATAGTTGGAGATATTTGAGAGTAGAAGTATAGGTGTTTGTGAGTTTGATTGTGTGTTTGAGAGAGAAGGGGTTGCCATGGTTATAGTGACCGTAGCTGCTCTGATACCATGAAAGGAATTAAAGATAGAAGAGGAAGTAGAAGAGGAAATGAAAGGAAGAAAGGTTGAGAGAATGCAGTGTGCCTGAAACTGCTTAATTAATTATATGAGAGGTGGTTAACCTCTATTTATACATAGTGCAGAACATAACAGGTTTACAGCTAATAGTAACTACCCTGAAACTAAGCCTATTCTGTTAAACAGTTTACAATTGATTACAACTGATTCATGAGTAATCTATCAAGGGGGGAGGCATACTGCGTGGTTTGGAAAATGTTTTATATTAAAAAAAACCTACAAAAAGTGTGTTTTCCTATCAACAAAAAAGATTTCTAGGGCTTACCAAGGTTTTACAACAAAGCAAACATTCAAAAATGTTCAAAATATTTTCCAAAAAATATTTTACAACGAAATAAATGAAGGCTTTGTGAAACTTACACAATTATAACATAATACAATATAAAAAGAAAGAGATGATACTATAATAGACAATTGTAAACAAATTATATGTAAATATATACAGAATGAAAAGTCATGAGTATATAAAGTCAAAGAATATATTCCACATATTTAGCAACAAGAAAAAAAAAGAAAATATTTAAGATTAATTAGTTATCGCCAAACATTGACACCACGCATGGAAGGGAGAGAGGGGGAGAGATGCAATTAGACAACAAACAATTCAAAACAAAACCAAAATATAAAATCAATTTAAATGAACAAAAAAATCACATATAATTTGAAGAATCATAATCACAAAAATTATTATTGATAACAAAAATATCACAATTAGAAACATGAAACCATGTCGTTGAAATTGAGAATGAAGAGAGTACGGTGCTTATGACCTTGGCTCAATGTATGCCTAGTCCTCCATTTTTTGTATATAGTATAGATTTGCAAAGCATGTCCTACAGTAAAAAACTCAAAAATCTAAAACCTTAAGTCATGAAGCTAATTATAGTAGAAACTTGTTAGTTGAAACAACTGTACCCTAAAAATTAATAACCCTTAGAATTAGAACATCGATTTCAAAAGTTATATGAATAGCTTTACAATTCGAAATTGCATACTCTTTTCTCAATTCTCTTTTAAAGGACATATCGTGGAATAAGTTTCGTGCTATATCAATGGCCAAACTTATCTGCACAACATACCTAATCACCACCGTCCCCTTTTTGGGAGGCACCAGGAATAAAAAAAGGAAAAAAGAATAATTCTTTTAAGAAATAAAAGAGAGATCGAACAGGTTGCGTTATGATTTTTCAAGTCTTTTACGCCCTAGGCAGTTGCTTTAGTGGAATCTAATAGTAAAAGCTAGATCAAGTGGTAATTATGGAATGTGCTAGATATGGTCTGTTTAATTTAAAGTTGTAAATAAATGGAGTTGTTTATGAACAATTAATTAGGTTTGACTTGGAAAAAAATGTTATTATTTGTTTAATTAGTAACTAGTAAGCAAATCAAGTTCAATCTCAAATTTTAGGAAGAAAAAAAAAAAAGGAATATGTGGGTCCACTCCTGCTTCTTCTTATATGAATCATTTCACGAACAACACGTCCGCGTCACCAAATCAAAATCTCTGGTGCAATCCAAAGCAACTCTTTATTGTCTTTTAGCTTACACCTAAAAAACAAGTGAGGTTTCACGAACACGTCCGCGTCACCAAATCAAAATCTCTGGTGCAATCCAAAGCAACTCTTTATTGTTTTTTAGCTAAAAATGTATTAATTATTAAAGTATACTTACACCTAAAAAAAAAAGTGAGGTTTTAAAAAATTATATATAAACTAAATAAGCTAAAATCTAAATGAAAAAAAGCTTATAACATTACCACACATAACTTATTGTTTCTATCAAATCAATTATCTCATTAGTTATTTAATTTTGAGTTTCAAATATTTTCTTTGATTATGTGATTTGTTAACATTCAACTATTTCACATTGTCGCAAACCCCTCTCTCTCTCATAGAGAGAGAGTTTACTACAAATTTTATTATAAAAAAATTATAAACTAATTTATCAATTTCAAAACACAAAATAAAAATAACTAAAAAAAATTATTTATTATGTTATTGAAGTACGATAACAATTACATATATTATCACATAAGTTTTTTAAACAATGCAATTTTATCATTTTCTATCAATGAAAATATACATAATATTATTCGAACTTTCGAAGCCAAAATGTGTTTACTAGAATCCTAGGTATAAATTGGCAGCACGTGTCATTCTATGACATACTTCATCGGAGGAGGCTGCCCGACTGCCACTTGGCTAAGGTTGGAGAGCATTTGGAAGAGGATTATCAAATCTAATTTGAACAACGTTGTCTGGTCTTGTTTTCTATGTTGGACCAGTCGAAGAAACCTCAATTTATGAATAAGAGAATCCAATCTTTTTCAATCTGAATAAGTAAATCATGTCAACGTTGTACACTTGTACTTTACACTAAACAATCCAAGCTCTGCTTAGCTTCCGCTGTTTTCTTCTTTATGTTTTCCTATAATTAAGGATCTAGTTTGCTTAGCGCAGTGGTGTCTGTGCTCGATCGGTGTTAATTAGCTTCCACTTTTATTGATATTTTAATACTAATAGAGAGATTAGATTATATATCAATATAAAATATCTATCTCTATTCGATCGTTTTACTTATTTATTTATGTACAAATTGAGAATAATTTAAGGTTAGAGTTTACTTTTTTTGATCTGTTAAGGTTAGAGTTTAGTTTACTTGAATCCTGTTAGAGGCTGTTTTTTCGTAAGCCCTAATATAAAATAAGGCTCATGCTAATTAAATACATCACTTTATAATCGGGTCCAAACTCTTAAAACCCGATACAACTTAAGAAGTTATAATTGGGCCTAGGTATAGATTTTTATTTGGCCCCACCATGTGGACCAAGCCCACATGTGGAAAAAGGTCAAGAAATGGGGAAAATTAGGAAGTGTGGTTTGGAGGGCATAAGAGACATTTCTTGCTGGTTTTGGGTTTAATAAAAAACTCGCGCGTAGGCTTGAAATAGTCGTGAGACCCATTGAACCCTTAGTTAGCCTAATGTGTAAATCTCCATTGTTATTAAAAGGGTCCATATATCTGCTGGATAGTGAAATAAATCTGTTGGATAAAAGATATATTTGCTAGATAGAAACAAAGACCAACACAATTACCTCTTTTAACTACTGGATATTATAAATCCAGTAGCTTCAGAACACATTTGTCCTCCTAGGGAAGGCAGCAGCCCACCTTTTGTCAAACATATTATCTTCATTTAGTTAAAAGTTAAAACCATGTTTGACCGGTTTCTTGCAATAACCCATTACCTAAAGCAACCCCTTTCATTACCCAACAAATAAAACCCATCTTTAGGGGTTATTACTATGACTTAAGCTTTTTCTATAAGAGGGGGGAAATTCCTACGTGAAAGAGGGCCATTACAAGAACCTTTCAACCAACACCTTCAGCCAGAGAGCTTAGAGAGAAAATGGCTTAGTCCAAGCCAAACCAAATTTAAAGACATCCAGAAGCTCCTAAACCATATACATCACCTCCTAAACCCATTTAGCAGCTCCTAAACCCATACAACAGCTCTCATGCACATCCAAAAAACTCTCAAAACCCATATTGCCATTCATAAACACATACAATAGAGAGAGAAATACATAAAAGTATATTCAACAACTATAAAGTACCTTCAGCAGCTTTAAGAACTACATCCAGCAGATGGGATAATCACCCTTAATAGCTACTGAATGCACAAATGGGGAACTCCCTTTCTCCTCTATTTACTACACTCTTAATTTACCTCTATGAGTTATTTTGTTTATATAAATTTTCTTACTGTTATGTATTGTTGGAACTTTTCTTCTAATGTTGGTAGAATGGCTGGATTACTTCAAGACGCACCGCTAGCCTTTACCCTTACCGTGGTGATGCGAGTAGCGGACTCGACTTCCCCAAACTAGAACCTGGGTCAGTGAAGATGCCCAATCGAACATCGACACGTGGTGCGGCAAAAAATAACCTCTAATAAATCCAAATCCACCTGAGTTATTATAAACCATCTAAAAAATCATATTACTATTAGGAATTTTCCTACACTGATTGACTTTGTTAATAATTTAATGGAACTAGTAACATGCACCTATTAAACTACTACCCTCAATGTTCACACAAGATCTCTTGTCTCTTCTTTCCCCCGCAAAATTCAACCCCAAAATCATTGACACCACGCATGGAAGGGAGAGAGAGAGAGAGAGAGAGAGAGAGAGAGAGAGAGAGAGAGAGAGAGAGAGAGAGAGAGAGAGAGAGAGAGAGAGAGAGAGAGAGAGAGAGAGAGAGAGAGAGAGAGAGAGAGATGCAACAAAATATTAGACAACAAACAAATCAAAGCAAAACCAAAATATAAAATCAATTTAAATGAACAAAAATCACATATAATTTGAAGAATCATTATCACAAAAATCATTATTTGATAACAAAAATATCACAATTAGACACATGAAACCATGTCGTTGAAATTGAGCATGAAGAGACCGAGTATGGTGCTTATGACTTTGGCTCAATGTATGCCTAGTCCTCCATTTTTTGGTATATAGTATAGATTTGCAAAGCATGCATGTCCTACATTAAAAAACTCATAAATCTAACCTTAAGTCATGAAGCTAATTATAGTAGAAACTTGTTAGTTTAAATGACTGTACCCTAAAAATTAATAACCCTTAGAATTAGAACATCGATTTCAAAAGTTATATGAATAGCTTTACAATTCGAAATTGCATACTCTTTTCTCAATTCTTTTTTAAAGAACATATCGTGGAATAAGTTTCGTGCTATATCAATGGCCAAACTTATCTCCCACGACATACCTAATCACCACCGTCCCCTTTTTGGGAGCCAACAGGAAAATAATAATAATAATAATAATAATAATAATTTTCTTTAAGAAATAAAAAAGAAAAGGAAAAAAAGAACAGGTTGCGTTATGATTTTTCAAGTCTTTTACGTCCTAGGAAGTTGCTTTAGTGGAATCTAATAGTATTTTTTGATATATGATATAAATTTTAATTTAAATTCACACATATGTATATTTTGAAAATCCTGGAGATCCAACCCACACCCTCATAAAGGGGTGGAGCTTTTTTGGAAGGGGGATTACCATTGGGCCGAATACCCAAGTGGCTAGTGGAATCTAATAGTAAAAGCTAGATCAAGTGGTCATTATGGAATGTGCTAGACATGGTCTGTTTAATTTATAGTTGTAAATAAATGAAGTTGTTTATGAACAATTAATTAGATTCGACTTGGAAAAAAATGTTATTATTTGTTTAAGGATTAAATACACTGTTGGTCCCTAATGTTTACTCAAGTTGTACGTTTGGTTCCTAACGTTTAAAATGAGCAGAAATGGTCCTTAACGTTTCAAAATCGTATACCATTAGTCCTTCCATTAGTCTCCGTTAAGTTTGTATATACGTGGCTAACAAATTAATGACATAGACAATTTTTTAATTGAGGGGACTTTTTTTATATTTACAATTAGGATTTGATATGGCATAATGTTTAAAATCAAATTAATCCCACCCAACCCAATTACCCAAATTAAATTAAACCCTAACATTTAACCTATGCATCTCTCTTCTCCCTCTTCCTTGTGTTCTTGGAAATATTAGGGTTTAATTTATCCTCCGAAAGACTATAAACAATGTGAACTTTGTTCCAAACTTCGGTTTTGTCACAGTTTCTGTCTTTTAAAACTTCCATGTCCCGAATAAATTTCATTGCTTAGTTATTATAATCATTCATACTTTTTTTATTTTCAATGTTGGTTTCGGAATTTGGGAATTGGGCATTGATTCTATTATATATATTATAAGATGGATGCCTCATGCCTTTGATGGTAATGAAGCTAATAGGAAGGTTCAGTTCACTTCGACTCATTGTGGTGCCTAATGCATTGATTTTATTAAAAATTGGTTACGTTATCAATCCGTTAGCCACGTATACACAAAGTTAACAGAGATTAACGGAAGGATCAATTGTGCACGATTTTGATACATTAGATTATTTCTGCTTGTTTTAAACGTTAAGAGACCAAACGTGCAACTTGAGTAAACGTTAAGGACTAATAGTGTATTTAACCCTTTGTTTAATTAGTAACTAGTAAAATCAAGTTCAATCTCAAATTTTAGGGGAAAAAAAAAAAAAGAAGAAGAAGGAATATGTGAGTCCACCTCTGCTTCTTCTTATATGAATCCTTTCACAAACAACACGTCCACGCCACCAAATCAAAATATCTGGTGCAATCCAAAGCAACTCTTTATTGTTTTTTTGCTAAAAGTGTATTAAAGTATACTTATACGTAAAAGAAAAAAAAAAGAAATTTAAAAAAATTATATATAAACTAAATAAGCTAAAATTTAAATGAAAAAGCTTATAACATAACCACACATAACTTATTGTTTCTTTCAAATCAATTATCTCATTAGTTATTTAATTTTGAATTTCAAATATTTTCTTAGATTATGTGATTTGATTTTTGAAGATATACATAATATTAATTTATCATTTTCCATCAATGAAAATATACATAATATTAGTCGAACTTTCGAAGCCAAAATGTGTTTACTAGAATCCTAGGTATAAATTGGCAGCACGTGTCATTCTATGACATACTTCATCGGAGGAGGCTGCCGGACTGCCACTTGGCTAAGGTTGGAGAGCATTTGGAAGAGGATTGCAAGAAGGATTATCAAATCTAATTTGAACAACGTTTTCTGGTTTTGTTTTCTATGTTGGACCAGTCGAAGAAACCTCACTTTATGAATAAGAGAATCCAATCTTTTTCAATCTGAATAAGTAAATCATGTCAATGTTGTACTTTACACTAAACAATCCAAGCTCTGCTTAGCTAGCTTCTGCTGTTTTTTTCTTTACGTTTACCTATAATTAAGGATCCGGTATGCTTAGCGCAGTGGTGTCTGTGCTCGGTGTTGATTAGCTTCCACTTTTATTGATATTTTAATACTAATAGAGAGATTAGATTATATATCTATATAAAATATCTATCTCTATCGATCATTTTACTTATTTATGTACAAATTGAGAATAATTTAAGGATAGAGTTTACTTTTTTTGATCTGTTATCCAAATCCACCCGAGTTATTATAAACCATCTAAAAAATCATATTACTATTAGGAATTTTCCTAAACTGATTGACTTTGTTCATAATTTAATGGAACTAGTAACATGCACCTATTAAACTACAACCCTCAGTGTTCACACAAGATCTCTTGTCTCCTCTTTCCCCCGCAAAATTCAACCCCAAAATAATAAATCATTTCATAAAAAATTATAAAATTATTCAAACCCAAAACCCCACCTCTATTACAGATTCAACCCCCACCTCTGGATCTGTAATATATATAGATGCTCCAAAATTGATCTTCGCCCCCCCACCCCCACAAAAAAGTAACTTCTTTGCTTTTTTATCAAAATTTTCTTGGGAAAACAGTTCCCCGGGGCGGTACCTGAGAATGAGGCGGAGAGCAGAAGAGTACTCTGGGTTGCCTGTGACTGTGAGCAAGCAACCTTCAAAGGGGTTGTGGTTGTGGCGGGCCTGGCGGCCATTATCTGGAATAGCGGTTTTGGTTTTGGTTTTGCTTTTCATTTTCTTTATGAGCCAAGGAAGTTGGAATGAGTGGAGTCCGGCGATACCCAAGGTAAAGAAAAGATCTGGGTTTTGTTTCATTTGGTTTTTATTCATTAGTGTGGACCTTGGAGTTCGGTTCATCGTGATGGTTGCTTTTTTTTTTTTTTTTTGATAAACTGATGGTTGCTTTTTCATTGGTCGCTGACATGCTGATAAAATACCCTATTATTATTTCCCCCTTTTTTTTTTTTTCCATCTGGTTCCCGATAAAACTTCAGAGTTTAGAGTAGGAGAATTTTGTCTTATGCCTTTTTTTTATTCTTTTTCTTTTTTATGTTTTTTTTTTTTTGGGTCATAAAGATATGCATTTTTTGAATTTTGCATGGTGGAAAACATACAAAAGAAAACAAGTTCAAAAAATATTTCTTTTGCTTTTAGATTATATAATCAAAACAAAATCAAAGACTAAATCCATATAAAAAAAAAATCTCACATTGATAACTTATCTCTTTTCACATGAATGAATATCTTCTATTCCACTTATTGTGTTTCACTCTATACTCTATTAACTACAATATAATATATGTCACATTATGCTTAACTTGTTTTCATTTTAAATCTTAGTTATTTCATAAAAAAAAATAAAACACGTGATGATTTGTAATTGACGGAATATAAAATGGAATATAAAAAGTGAGATAAAAGATTTATATTCCTCTTGACATATCGATCGGTGACTTGGCATTAGTTTTTTTATCAAATGACTTTTTGGCTAAGACGAGTTACTTTCTCACTTAATTTTCCACGTAAATGACGTATACGAAGTATGTTTTGCAATTTAAAGTTCCCAATTGGCCTAAAAATAGAAAGAAAGAAAAAAAATTCCTATTTTGGGTTTGTTTTCACAAATGGAAGTTTTTTATTTTTATTTTTTATTATTATTTTTTTTTATATATAATTATTTGGAATTGAAAAAATAATGATAATCTATGCGAGCCAAATAACATAAAATGTTTTTAACTCATTTTTAATGTTGCAACCAAACACTAGAAAATGAATAAATTTTCTAAAAAACAAGCATTTTTAGAAAATGTTTTTGTCAAAAACAAACGAAGTGTAAGAATGAATTGTTTTTTAAGAAGAAGAAAAAAAAAAAAAAAAAATTTAAGTTTGGAAACCATTGATAGGCATCGATTACAAATGGGCAAGGGCGGTTTTTTTTTTTTTTTTTTTTTAAATAACCCATTCATTCATGTGCATCCTTTGCATTTGATTTTTTTTTTTAAAAAAAAAGCCTAAGAAAAGAATAGAAATTAAATTAATTAATTAGTTTTTTATGTATATAAAAAACAACAACAACTCTAAGATAGTAGATGACCTAATATTCAATCAAGTAATATCCATTATAATTTATAGTACTTCTCCTTCATTTTATTTAGCAGGAAAAAAAGTAATATCCATTATAATTTTTCAAGCCTCTCATTGGAATAAAAAGTCACATCTCTGTATTATCAAAAAGTTAGCTAAGTAAAGTTTGAGTTGGAGCTAATTATTGGAATATAATAAGCCTGTGTTTGGATCCTCTATTTAAAAGTGATTTCACAGATTTTTATGCATAGAATGCATTCTGCAAAAAATCTAAGATGTTTGGTTGGGATTTTGGAAAATGCAAAATGCTTTCTAGGCAGAATGCATTTTGCAAATTCTCATTTCTAGAGCAGAAGTTAAAATCCAAAATATTTTAGATTCTGATTCTAGCTTCTACTTTTAATTTTTGCTAAAGTAAATGGGACTCACTTACAACAGTTTATTACTTCTACAACTCTTTTTTCCTTGCTTAATTTTTCTCTTTCTTTCTTTCATTTTCATTCCCTCTCTTTTGTTCCCTACTTTTTTTTTTTTTTTTTTATGTGTTCCCTATTTTTTCTCTTTCTTTATTTTATCTTTAAAAAAGTATTCTCATTTTATCATTTTGTATCAAAGAACCAAGGATGATTTGGAATGATCGTTAGTAATGTTTTTTTTCTCTGTTTAATGTAAACTTGTTATGATGTGCTTTTTCCCGCACTTTATTTGTAATGTTTATATTTTATGTCACATTATGTTTTTTCTTTTATTTCCTTTTTTTTTTTTTTTTTTAATGTTTGGATGTTATATATATATATATATATATATATATAATTGAGAAATGGGAGAGAGGTGTGAACTGTGAGGAGGAAATGAGAGAAAAAAAAATCAGATGGGTGAGGGGAGATGTATGTGTGTGGTGGGGGAGAAGAAAAAAGAAAGGCAGAGGGGGTAAATGGGTGGTAGGGAAAAAAAAGGAAATAAAAAAGAAAAAAAGTAATGGGGAGTGGGGAGTGGGGTATACGTGTATGGTGGGAAAAAAAGGGAGTGGAAAAAGAAAGAAGAAAAAAAAATTGAAAGGGAAAAAACTAAATTGGTTTTATTTGTATGTTCATTTTATTTGGTGCAAAGTGTAGAATTGTGAAAATTTATTTAGAAGATGTTTATAATATTTATTTATCATAAATGATTTGTGTATATTTCTATTGCACACACAATACACATTTCTCTATATTTTTTTTATTACATTGTTCAAATTTTATAAAAATGTGTGCAAGGAGATGTGCACAAATCATGACCTATTTTTTTTTTATTAGTAGACATTAATTTAAATTACAATGTAATACTTTATTTCTTTATTACATTGTTAATTTTGTATTGATAATAAATATATTTTTAACCTTGTATTGAGATATTTAAAAAAAAAAAAACAAATGTTAATTACATAATGTATACTAATAATATATTAATTAATAGGAATAATGCATTCTTTAAAATACCAACCAAACACAATTCCTTTCAGCATAATCACTTCTTATAAATAATTTCAATATTTTACCAAACGCACTATTTTCAACAAAATACATTCTAGAGAATGTATTCTCGAGAATGTATTCTAACAGGAATGCATTATCTAGAATGCATACCCAAAATAGAGGATCCAAACACAGGCTAAGACTTTGGACTTAATCTCAATGATCTCATTGTTACATAAAATGTCGTACCAAGCAGCAGCATGTATTTGACTTTTGCTCTCCCTCCCTCAGATTCTTCTTAAATCAAAAAATTAAAAAGATTTTTATTTTTGGCCCCGTTGAATGTTTTATAATTAATATCTTATCTTTTGTATCGGTCTTGTAGAACCAAAATATTTTAAAAAAACAATATATTTATCTTTATTTTAAGTTAAAATGGTTTAGGTCCCCTTCAAAATTTAAAATTAATAGTTTGTCTTTTGGATTATAAATATCATTATAAATTCATGTTGTGTTATTATATTTGCCATGTGATTTATCAATTTATAAACATAAAACCATTTAAATATCATCCTATAGTTACAAATATTGTGTTCACATACCTTTCATCAGTATTTTTTTTTTTTTAATATAGATAATAATAAATGTGACACTAGGGTTTCTTAAAAATGTGTTCATAAAATATTTTATGTAAATTGTTCATTAATGGCTATTCCGTGAGCTATATAATTTAACATAGTCACACACACACACATATATAAATCAAATTGTGACTTTTTTTTTTTAATGAAAAAATGTGATATACACACACATATATATATATATATATATATATATATATATATTTTGTTGCTACACAACAAAATCAAACTGAAATTAATTTGATACTTTAATATCAAAAGCTTTCTTGAATCATAATGTCTGTAATGGATTTACAAAGGGGAAGATGGTGACTGTGTTGAGCATCGATGGAGGTGGCATTAGAGGAATTATCCCCGGAACCCTCCTCGAATTTCTTGAATCCAAGCTTCAGGTACTTCATCAGCCATAGCTACCTAATATTTTTTATTCTGCTTTATAATGTTCGTGTATCTTTGTTCTGTTTAGGAATTGGACGGGCCCAATGCAAGGATTGCAGATTATTTCGACATAATTGCAGGAACAAGTACAGGTGGACTAGTCACTACCATGCTTACAGC
>BKZX01023537.1:0-15512 GCA_014362285.1 Fagus crenata
TGTTGTGAGGCAATGGGATGAATATAACATGCAGATTTATAAGCTGCAAAGTCAATGAAAGTCTTTCACTTACGAAATTTCACTGATAATGCAGGTAGACTTGGTGGTCTTGAACAAATAATATTTTCTAAGAGTCATTCAGTCAAGATTGTCGGAAAGTTATAAATAATGGACCCCACCACTTATTTGACAGAAATTGCGGTTGTTGAATTTATTGCTTTGCTTTTGAACATTGCATTTTCCTGTTTCAGTGTTAATGTTCATGTTTTATTGTTGCTACGATTTTTAGTTCTTAGAACAATTTATTGCTAAAGAAGATAAGTCTTGTTTTGGGGACTAGGAAAACATTTATTTTCCATCTTCCGTGATGTTGAAAGTTGGCGATTAATGATTATAGATACTGCTAAAACCAAGAATCAAATTGGGTATACAATTTCATAGGTTCAAAGTGCAAAACGTTAACATGGTCTTGATAAGTATGAAGCACAGAAAGAGGAATTGTGGCAATTGTCTACAAGTGCAGTGGGCCTAAAAGTGTAATTGGTGATAGATTTATCGTTCATAAGTTTGCATTCAGCCATTCACATTCACATTCACATTCACATTCACACCATAGAGTTTGGTTTTACAATCTTGCACGTTTTTTCTGTTTTAATAAGAGAGTTTTGACCTTAAAAAAAAAAAAAAAAAGGTGGGGAACGTACAAATTTACTAGGCTTGGTAAGTAAGTGAACATTTATATTTATGCTACCAAGTTAGCATAAGTCTCTTTCAGTGGTATAATTCATCAATAATTAAGGGTTGCACAACAATAAAGTTATACAATTTTTTTGAAGTCGTTGCACAATTATTGGTTGGATGGAATTTTGAAAATGTATGATGGTCATGATATTAGCGTATTAATGGGGTTTTATGGTGTAGAATTCTTTTTCTTCTCCATTTTAGTGTCTAGTATGTACTAATATGAAGTCTTCACTACTTTTTGATAGCTTCCTGGAATCATGGCAATATTGTCCAAAAGTATGAAACATGGATTCCCACCGGTAAGAAAGTAGGGTCACACTTAGGTCCCGTTACGGGATCGGTGTTAATTTTGATAAAATATATGTGTTTTGTAGTAAATGTTATGTCCGTAGTGATAAATGTGTGAATTCCGGTAACATTAGTGATTTTGTGACAAACTTAACTTTACTACAAACTATACATATTTTACAACAATTGACACACATTTTATCAAAATACATACAAATAGTATAATTTTTGACACCTTCAACGGGACGGTCCCGTCGTGGGACCTAAGTTTTTCCGATGTTGCCCTGCCCTAGGGGTTATGCTATAATTATCATTTTGAATTTATACTATGTCATTATATGTGCAATAGAACTTATCAATTTAAAGACATAAAATCACTAAATTATAATACTATAGTTATACATATTGTGTTCACAACTTTTTTAAATAAAAAACCTAACCAAATAGATACTAAGACCCATATTATGAAAACTCACTTCCTCCTTGAAACAATGATCAAGCTTTATTCTAAGAATTTTACACACCAAAGAATTTTCCAATAAGATGGTCTATATGGCACTTTTGGAACTCTTCAATAATCTGCACAAATCAAATAATATAACAATCATACCTGACATTTATCCACTTGTTATCAATAAGACTCATAAGACATGATAACAAAAAAAGTAAGGGTAAGACTCATAAAATACCCATTAGGTTTGGGCTAATGTCAGACACTCTCCAAATGTTTCAAAAATATCAATTTCCTCCTTATGCACAATAAATTTTACAATATTTTTTACAACTGTTAAAGCGATAGATTGTGATTGGTGTACAATAAAAGTGATGTCAGTGACGGTTCTAATAAAAAGTGATGTTACACTATTCACAAGCTCTTAAATTGCCTTTAGCCACTCCCAAATCAAATATGGCAATGATAGGAAGTAAAGATTAGATGCAATATCTTGGTCATTAGTGATATTGTATTTTGTGCTTCTTAGATCAACATTGCTCAACAAGAGTGAAGGTCTAAACTATACGAAAGAATATCTTCTTCTATTTTTGGTAATAGGGGAAATTCATTATGAACAAATTAATCAAGTACACAATGTTTCAAAAGTATCAAACTTCAAAGCCTCCAGCACATGCGCGCTGGAGGGATAACATAAGAGATAAAATCTAACTGCTATGCACAATAAATCCTTAGAAAATAGGTCAGCACATGTATTTGCTTCCCTAAAAATGTGGTTGATCCTACCCATGAAGGTAGATTTTAGCAATCTAGTTCAAAGCATAGAGTAATATCGTAAGATGAAAGTGCTAAAAGTATTGGAGATTACTGTCCCATGAAATTTATGAAATTAATTTATTTACCATCTGCCATGATATTGAAGGTTCGTGTAAATTGTGCCCATGTGTAACTGAATCATTAAATTCAAATATATGATAATTTTTTATTAGATAGGTAGACCGCTGACGTGATTCACCTAATAGACTGAATAATTTTTCCACGAAAAGGATTTGTGTATAAACTTTAAATTTAGGGCAGTTGTCTAAAAAGTGTAGTGGACCTAAACGTGTAATTAGTGATAGATTTAGTATCAAGAAGTTTGCGTTCAGATCATAGAGTTTGATTTTACAAACTTGCATGCACCACCTTTTTTTCTTCTAAGTCTTGCCCTTTTGAAAGTGCGTGTCCTTTTAATTGTTTGATTAATTAAATGATACCTTCCTCGAATCATCCGTTAAAACTGTTTAAAAGCATTATAGATAGATCCCCATAATAATGACAGTGAGAAAATATGTTTACTTGTTGTGTCCCACCGTTGACTAGATAACTTCTTCGACTTGTGAAAACAGTAACGCTACATCACAATATTTTCGCAACATTACTTCATTGATAAGTTGTTATTAGTTTTTACATTGTTATTGGTTTTCATATGTACCCATTATTTACACCACTTTATTGTCTACCATTTCTAGTTTGCATGCCACCTAAACAATATTATAAAACATTGTGACTAGCTATATTATTGAGAAAATTAAGCCGTAAAAAGAAAAACCATTCATGGGAGGAGTTTCTTATAACATGGAAAATTATTCAATAATCTCTAAACACAATAAATCACTACTTCTTCCTCCTACATCAATGATGGGTCCCACTGTGATTTTATTGGTAGAATCTATTATTCATATGATATGAGAGAATATTCATTTATTCTACTTTAAAAGTATTGAATAATTACTTTAAAGGGATAATATATAATTTAACAGCTATGACCAATTAACAAGAATCAAATTGTCTCCACAATGTCATATGTTCAAAATGCAAAAACAGCATGGTCTTGAATAATTAATATATAATAAAATCCAGAAAGAGGAATTGTGCGTAAACATTAAGTTTAGGGCAGTTGTCTAAAAAGTGAAGTGGGCCAAAACGTGTAAATGGTGATAGAGTTATCATTAAGCAGATTGCGTTCAGACCACAGACTTTGATTTTACCACCATTCAGTTGCATGCTCCACCTTTTTTTTATTCTGAAGTCTTCACCTTCTAAAAGTGCGTCTCCTTTTAACTGTTAAGAAATGTCTAAAAGCATTATAGGTAGATCCCCCAACAATCACATTGAGAAAATATGATTCCTTATGTAATTATGTTGCCTCCCGCCATTGACTAGGCGACCTTAGGCTTTAGAAAATTAAGTTGAAAATAGAAAAACTATTACTTGGGGGGTTTTCTTGAACTTCTATTGGCAATTTGGCCATTTACAAACTAGATGATTTTGTTTTGTTAGCATACCATGTACCTAATGTGATAAACTTGATGTTCTTGCTGCTTCATTTCTTTATATGTTTTATTTTTTTTCTTTTTATGTTTTGATTATTTTTTTAAATTTTTAGTGCAACGGCTTTATGTTTGTGCACTAATAGAGAAATTGGTTTTCACTTACCTTAGGAAAATTTAGACTTACGAGATTGTTTAGTCATTTTTATTAAGAATCATAATTGTTCTACCGAAAATTTGTGTTTCAAAGCACGATTATAAGATTTGCTTGCAAAATTGCATACTGCCAATTTGCTAAGAACTAATTTATTTCTTCCTAAAGCTTAATTCTATGAATTTGAAAACAAAATGAAAACAACACCCCAAATTCGTAGTGTAATTTAAGAATGATCATTTTAAAAATGCATAAATGTACTATTAGTTCCTAAAGTGTACTCAATAAGCATTATTTATTAGTTTCTAAAGTTTGAGATAAGCATCATTTATTAGTCTGCTTATTTCGCTAATAGAGAAATGAAGTGGCATTTTTTAATATTATCTGGACATAAAAAATAAAAAAATAATTAAAAAAATTATAATTAAAAATGTCACTTAAGCATATCCAACCCACCCAGATTAATTAACCATATTTGACTCAATTCAACCAAAACAGAGAACCATTTTCCTCAAATCTTTACCAAATCAAAACTCCCACCTATCCTCCTCAAGCTCACAGAATATGGCTCAAAGTTGATCTTGACTTTTCTGGAGTCTAGATTAGCAATTATGACGAAAGCATCTCTAGAAATATTGATGGTTGAGCCACATCTTGGGCAATAATCAACGATTTAAGCAAAAAACGCTAAAAGAATAACATGGTTTTGGCGCAAGGTTGGTGCCCCCAATGCATTTGACCAAAAATGATTTTCCACATGTTGTCCTATCGTTCCAGAAGGCATTGCTTGTTGTAGCTACATAGTCATTATTGTCTTTGAGGTGGCGTCAGTGAGGTTGAGGAGGGTATATGGGGGGTTTTGATTTGGTGGTTGTCTTTATTTTGGTGGAATCGATTAGATATGGATTTAGGTCAATTAATCCGGATGGGTCAGATATGCTTAGGTGTCATTTTTAATCATATTTTTTTTTATGTCATAATATTTAAAAAAAAAAAAAAAAAATGACACCAATTAACTAACGGAGTTTGATGGAGGATCAATAGTGTTCATTTCAAACTTTAGGGACCAATAACGCTTAGTTAGTAAATTTTGGGGACCAACAATGTATTGACGCCTTTTAAAAATGGAACCAAACTTGATGTACTAAAAAAAAAATCTCAAACTTAATGGATCATTTTAAAAACTAATAAACTTGGTGGACCAAAATGAAATAATCTTACTTAAGAGACCAAAATGAAAACAACCCTAAACTTAAGGATCAAAAGTATAATTTAGTTTGAATTTTACTACAAAAAGTTTACAAGCGAACATGACAATAAATATGATTTGTGCTAATTCAACACTTAATTAATAAATAAATATATTATTTCGTGATTAATGACACATCAATTTGTAAAATTTTATGTAATAAAATTTATAGTATTAATTAACTCCATTAATTCAGATTAAAATTAAATTAAAGATACTATCTCTGTATACTATGTATAGATTTATTTGAATGGCTTTCATCTACAAATAGTCTTAAGACAATAGATAAAGTCACATACAGCACCAAATCATAGTTTATGTAAAAAAATAAATAAATAAATAAAAAGGCATATATATAATCCAAGTTTTCTTAATAACACCCTAAAGAGTAAATATTAACAGGTTTCCTCTTTGTCTATCCTATATCTATGGCAGTGAATTATTTGTGTCTATTCCTGGTGGTCCCCTTGTGAGCTTCCAATTATCATCATTCAGCTTTATCCGTGAATGCTCAGCCCATGTGAAGAAATGGCAATAGCAAGAAAAGGTTTATTTAATCACTTCAAGACTTTATGTGGACCATAATATTGGTGTATGAGTGTATCCGTGACTGTTCATGCCATGGATAAGAGGAATATATTGCAATTAAATTATGTATGAACCAATGCAATAAATATCAAAAGCAAGGGGATGAGTCTTTAAAAATTTCCTTAACCTGTGCCCTGGGACTAAGCACTAAGCAGAGTCCTTAGAAGTTTAAAATTAAGCTGCTTAAAAAGATGGTTTTAGTGGGTGAGTCTTTATATTGAAAATAAGTTTAGTATTTTTTAAGTATTTTATGTGTATCTTACAAGTTGTTGTATCTGTATTATGAGATGTGTTTTGACTATTAGAAGTAGTAATAATTACAGGTTATGTCTTTAGGTTGTACATAAGGGAGATGTGATAATCCAAATCAAGTCTTTTGTATTCTTTGTTATTAGTATGGTTTAGCGTGACTTTCTATTTATCAATCTCCTTCTCTTTTTATGACTCCAAATTTCTTAATTCTCTCTTTCTTCCACTTCCACCCATACTAATGTAAGTCTATAACCCCATATCCTTGTAGCATTTTAAGGTTACACAACTTGTATGGGTACTTCAGAATAGTAAGGTTAAACAACTTTTATTTGTTTATACTTTAGAATGAGAAATTATTAATTATTATCAGAGTACAATGACATAGTATTCCAAACCAATAAAAACAAGTTGATTAATACAAAAGTCTAACTTTTTCATATGACTTTTTGAGCTTATAAATTAAGTGACTTGTATTTATTAGTTTGAAATGCCACATCAACTGCACTCCTAGAATTATGACTCTTATTCTCTCTTCCTCCTATAACTTCCTTGCTATTCATCCTGCAATTAAGATTTTTCTTTGATATTCCTCCTGTAATTAAGATTTTTTTTTTTTATCATGGTTCACTAAATGAGTTTGCAGGCGGCCAAGTAACCCTTTTTTTCTCCATTATTTTGAGTGAGGTTCCCTAGTGATGCCAATGTATAATTACTTTAAAGGGATAATATATAATTTAACAGCTATGAGCAACAAGAATCAAATTGTCTACACAATGTCATATGTTCAAAATGCAAAAACACATGGTCTTGAATAATTAATATATAAAATCCAGAAAGAGGAATTGTGCGTAAACGTTAAGTTTAGGGCAGTTGTCTAAAAAGTGAAGTGGGCCAAAACGTGTAAATTGCATGCACCACCATAGATTTATCATTAAGAAGTTTGCGTTCAGACCATAGACTTTGATTTTACCACCATTCAATTGCATGCACCACCTTTTTTTTTATTCTATAGTCTTCACCTTTTGAAAGTGCGTTTCCCTTTTAATTGTCTGATTAATTAAATCTATTAAAAAATGTCTAAAAGCATTAGAGGTAGATCCCCCAACAATCACAGTGAGAAAATATGATTCCTCATGTAATTATGTTGTCTCCCGCCATTGACTAAGCGACCTTAATTACGCTTGGGAAAATTAAGCTGAAAATAGAAAAACCATTAATTAATTGGGGGTTTTCATGAACTTCTATTGGCAATTTGGCCATCTACAGACCAGATGATTTTGTTTTGTTAGCATACCATGTACCTAATGTGATAAACTTGATGTTCTTGCTGCTTCATTTCTTTATATGTCTGATTTTTTTTTTCTTTCTATGTTTTGATTATTTTTTTAAATTTTTAGTGCAACGGCTTTGTGTTTATGCACTAATAGAGAAATCGGTTTTCCCTTAGGAAAGTTTAGACTTATGAGATTGTTTATTAAGAATCATAATTGTTCTACTGAAAATTAGGGTTTTAAAGCACGATTATAAGATTTGCTAGCAAAATTGTACACTACCAATTTGCTAATAATTAGTTTATTTCTTCCTAAAGCTTAATTCTATGAACTTGAAAACAAAATGAAAACAACCCTAAATTTGTTGTGTAATTTAGGAATAGTCATTTTAAAAATGCATAAATACATTATTGGTTACTAAAGTTTACTCAATAAGTGTTATTAGTCCTTACAGTTTAAGATAAGCGTCATTGATCCTTGAAGCTTCAAAAATGATCGTTATTGGTCCTCTCATCCAAGTCCATTAATTAGTCTGCTTACACGGCTAATAGAGGGATGAAGTGGCATTTTTTAATATTATTTGGACATAAAAAATTATAAAATGACCCCTAAGCATGCCCAATCCACCAAAATTAATTAACATGGCATGGATCCATATTTGATCCAATTCAACTAAAATAGAGAACTATTTTCCCCAAATCTTTACCAAATCAAAACTCCCACCCACTCTCCTCAACCTCACTGAACATGGCTCATAGTTGATCTTGACTTTTCCCGCGTCTGGATTAGCAATTATGGCGAAAGCATCTCTAGAAATATTGATGGTCGAGCCACATCTTGGACAATAATCAACAATTTAAACAAAAACCCTAAAAGAATAACATGGTTCTGGCGCAAGGTTGGTGCCATGTATTTGACCAAAAATGATTTTCCACATGTTGTCCTATCATTTTAGGGTCTTGTTAACAAGTGCCCTTATGATTTTCCAAGGAAAATATTGTTGTAGAAGAGAGAGAGAGAGAGAGAGAAATCTCTATTAAGACAATTAAATTATGTTTGAACCAATGCTATAAATATCAAAAGCAAGGGGATGAGTCCTTAGAAATTTCCTTAACCTGTGCCCTTGGAACTAAGCACTAAGCACGTACAGTCCTTAGAAGTATAGAAGCTGCTTAAAAAGATGGTTTTAGTGGATGAGTCTTTATCTTGAAAATAAGTTTAGTATTTTATGTGTATCTTACAAGTTATTGTATTTGTATTATGAGATGTGTTTTGACTATTAGAAGCAGAAATAATTACAGGTTATGTCTTTAGGTTGTACATAAGGGAGATGTGATCATGTGATAATCCAAATCAAGTCTTTTGTATTGATTTTTATTAGTATGGTTTAGCGTGACTTTCTATTTATCAATCTCCTTCTCTTTTTATGACTCTGAATTTCTTAATTCTCTCTTTCTTCCTCTTCCACCCAATTAACAATGTAAGTCTTTAACTCTATATCCTTGTAGCATTTTAAGGTTAAACAACTTCTATGGGTACTTCAGAATGAGTAAGGTTAAACAGCGCGCTTTTATTGGTACGTTAGAATGAGAAACTATTAGATATTATCGGAGTACAACTGACATGGTATTCCATACCAATAGAAACAAGTTGATTAATACAAAAATCTACCTTTTTCATATGACTTTTGAGATTAAATATTGAGTGACTTGTTTTTTTTAGTTTGGAATTTCACATCAACTACACTCCTGGAATTAGGACTCTTATTCTCTCTAGCTCCTATAATTAAGATTTTTTTTCATCATGGTTCACTACTAAATGAGTAGGTAGGCGGCCAAATAACCCCCCCTTTTTTTTTCTCCAAGGAGAAGGAAAGAGGTTTGTCAAGAAAAGTCATTGTAGCATCATTTTCAGAACAACCTCATACATCCACTTGCAGCTCATCCTGCAACTCATTAATTATCATATATCCATTCACTGACACGTGCTGCTCCAGATTAAGCTCAAAAAAGTGCAAATTTGGAAGCAACCTAACCTAACCAGAAACATAATTTTTAGAGAAATTGACACATACCAAAATATGGTCCATCTATAAGCTTATCGGTTATCTCTTAGAAATGACTTGGAAACATCAAGATTGAAGCCAATGCAATAAATATCAAAAGCTAGGGGCACTAACTGTTGAAACTGATTGGGGCTACTGAATACTGACTAAATCAAAGCTCAGGCAATACACCTATAAATATCACCCATTGCTTGTGTTCATGCACATCCACGACCAAACCCTCTTCCCACAGGAACCACTCCAAAATAAGTGATTTGTGTGAGGTTCCCAAATAAGTTTTTCTAAGTGAAGCAGAGCGCTTTCCCTCGAGGAGCAGCTGTTGTGTTAATTCTCGATTCTTCAATTCTTCATGTTTTCATTCTACAAAAACATGTAGTGGGAGGACTTAATTAAAAAAATGAAAAATAAAAGAGAGGTCAGATAGTGGGACCAATTTATAATATAAATGAAATTCAGTTGATATGTAAAACCAAGTTTAGACTGATCAATCTGCAAACTAAGAGCCTGCAGGGTCCTCTGTTTAAGCCTAGTACAACTGGACTCACTTGATCACTTTTTGTGATACTTGGAATGAGAGAATAAAATGACTTCCCACACCAAGATAACTGCTGAATAGGCATAGCATCTTCTAGTTATTAGCCGGTATCTGATCAAATTTAAACTAAAAAGTTCTGTGAGGCCTTTAAAATGGATAAAAAGAACCACCAGAAAAATATTTCATTCCCCGGTAGCAGTACGGAAGAGAAGATGCTTGAGGGGCAAGAAAAAATATTTGATGCATTTTGCTTCAAAAATAACATAGTTGCTGGGACTTAATTAGACAAACATAGAGAAAAAATTGTAAGCATACTTTGGTAGCAAGGAAAAGAGAAAAGGATTTAGTAGTGGGCTGAAAAAAATAAAATAAAATAAAAAATAAAAATGACTCCTTGAAATCTCTTCTTCTTTTTTTATTATTACTGGACGAAAATGTGAATTTTTTAGGAAATAATAGGTATTATGAATTGCCTACAGAGTTCACAATTAATGATTGCTAAATGACTGAGACTGAGAGGAAACAAGAAAGTAGAACACTTTGATCATCCTTATCTCCCTTCACCCCTAACCCCCAACACACAATAATATAACAAAATGATTAAGCAAAGACCCTAACATATTTGAAATCTTTTTCTCAAAAGTAAAATAAAAGCATATTCAAACAAATCCACTGCCTATTGCAAACTAATACCTTCAGTATATATAGTAGCATAAGTCGGTTAGTGCTTGATGCACAACTTGCCGTGAGGTATAAGTAGTTGAGTTATTCTAATACCACTAGAATAAGAAAAAAGCACCGACTTTGGTATTCTAATTCAAGCCACGCCAACAATTCTCCTATTGGAAATTTAGCATGTTGGATGCTTGTGGACATGGCACTCATGTTAACCCATGCCTAAGTCTTGTTTGGGTGCTAATAAAGAAATTTATTTTCACTTACCTTTGGAATTTGCAGACTAATGAGATTGTTAGTCACTTTTCTCAGATCCGTAATCATTCTACCATCCTTCATTTTATGCATAAAAAGTCAATTATAGATTGTTATATATGTTTGATATTATAAAGGCATAATAACATACTTATATAGCGATTTGATATTTTAAAGTCATGGGACCAAAATTCATCCAATTACGAGGTCAAACTAATCTTTTTGGGCATTTTACTGATCAACTGTTAGCAGAATTAGATTTGGAGCTCTCGCAGTGGAATTCTCAATCAATAAAACCAGTGACCATGATTTCCTTTGGGCATTTTCCCCTTCCATTCTCAGCATCCTCAAATTCTAGAAAGAGCCTAAAAGATATTTTCCTCAATCACTCACTATCTGCTTACCTATGTGGGCATCTCCACACTAGGTTTGGCAACAATTTGAAGCGGCACCACCAATCTAGGCATCCTTTTTTTTCCTTGCCGAAGTTTTTACAGTTTAATATACACCAAATGTCTGCTGGAAGTAATGTAAATTGTTCTTTTGAAGCCCTAACAGTTGAAGAATTCTGGGAGTCGGAGATGGGTGATTGGAGGAAGAGTAGAGCAATGCAAATTTTGGCCATTGATAGAGCCTCTGGGGTAAGCCCCACAAGCCCAAGGGCTAGGGCAACCCCCCCATGAGGGCAATAAGTGAAGAAAAAAAAAAAAGAATTAGTAGACATTAAAAATCCTATGAAATATTGGACTCCACATATTGTTTATATTTAGAGACAATATCAACCAATTTATAGAGTTCACAAGCACACATCTGAATTACTTCTTCACTTTGTCTGATTGCTTCCTGCAACCTCCACTCAGAGGTCTTCACAGAAACATGATAGTTAATTAGGACACATCTACCAATTTATACTCTTTCCCTTAATTAACTAGAAAATTGTCTTTGCTCAGATTTTAAAAATCATCCTCAGCAATGTAATGCCTTCACTGTTTGACTTAGCGTCAAATAAGGCAATATCTTTCAAAACAAAATAATTTGGACTGATGACAATGTTTGTATTGTAACTTCAAAGAAATTTGCAAGCTACCAGTGGAGGTTCAAGGGCAGGATATAAAGAGGTTAGTAAAAGGCTTAGCATAGCAATTGACTGTGAAGGAAAATTGTTTAAATAGTTATATATCCTTTTTTGTTGGGAAGGGCAAAGCTTAGGTGAATTTTAGTTTTTTGGGGTTAGAATACTTTATTCCTTTACCCAAAATATTTTTAATTCCAATTATCCCCACTCACACCCACCAAAATAAAAAACAACTGTGAATCAAAATGTTTTGAACAGTTGTGAAACATGTTTGTTTGCACAAAGCTCAATATCCATGATTTTATAAAATCATTCCTCCAATATAAATAAACCCTTTTAAATCGAAGGAATTGATAATCAAACTAATATACATGAGGGATGGGTGGCCTCAGCATTTCCCATTTGCTGTTTGCGGACGATACCATTTTGTTTTGTGATGTTGAACTAGAGTAACTTATGTATATTTGGTTGGTTTTGACTTGCTTTGAAGCAGTGACGGGTCTAAAAGTAAATATGTCAAAAGAGTGAAATGGTGCCTATTGGGGAGGTGCCTAATTTGATGGTTTTGGCAGATATCCATTGCTGCAAAATAGGGACTCTTCCTATGAATTATTTGGGTATGCCCTTGGGTTTCCTCCTTCAAATCCTAACAAGTCTGGAATCCTATTATAGAAAAGATGGAGCGCTGCCTTGTTGGCTGGAAGAGGTTGTATCTGTCCAAGGGTGGCAGAATCACTCTGATCAAAAGTACGTTATCTAGCCTCCCTACCTACTTTCTTTCTTTTTTCACTATTCCTGTGAGTGTTGCTAATAGATTAGAGAGATTACAAATGAACTTTCTTTGGGGAGGCATAGTAGAGGAGCCCAAACTCCATTTGGTGGGTTGGGATATTGTGTGTTCTCCTGTCAAATATGGTGGCTTGGGAGTTCAAAATCTGGTTAATTTCAATGAGGCCCTTTTGGGTAAATGGTTATGGTGATTTGTTTTGGAGGAAAATCTTCTTTGGAGATGAGTGTTGTTCGCTAGATATGGATTGAATGAGGGGGGTTGGTGTACTGGTAGAGTGCGTGGGCCTCATGGTTATGGTCTCTGGAGGAGTATTTTGGTGGGCTGGGATAGCTTTGCTCAACATGTGGCAGGTGGGGGCTGGTAATAGAGTCCGATTGTGGTATGACCACTGGTGTGGCGATCTTCCCTGGAGGCAACCATTGATTCTGTTCTCATGCGCCAAAATGGTGGGGTGGAATGGAATGTGAGCTTTGCTTGTAACTTCAATGATTGGGAGCTGGATATAGTTGCTGCCTTTCTTGACCAGCTTTATTCCCATATTCCAGCTAGTAATGATAAAGATGGTTTGTGGTGGCAGTTGAAAAAAACTGGGTTTTTGATACTAGTTCTTTCTATACTACTATTGGAGATTCTCTTACGGCAGCATGGTTTTTCCCCTTATCAATCTAATGTCTCATTTGAAAGGTTTTTGAAAGGCTGGAAGGTTGTCATTTTCTTTCTAGGCCATGGTTCATTCTTTGTGATATAACAGCATTATGAAATATAATTTCCTTTACATGTATTAAAAGTAAGAATCAAAGAAATTGGGAAGTTAATTGGAACAAATAATATGAAGTCTGTATTTTGCCACAATTAACCCAGAAATGTTTTTCCCATTAAAATCAAAGAGGTGCAATTAGCCATGAGTGGAATTAAGAATCAGGCAGCCAGCAAATATCAAAACAATCTATATACTGTGGCCCTTTGAATATTGACTTGCAACTATATAGGTTCTCTCTAGTGTGAATATATATACTGCTCAATAACAATCAGACAGCAAAATAAAAACAATCATGTTTTGGGTTTTTGCAGACCAAATGGTGTCCAGCTCCAGGCTGTGATTATTCTGTGGACTTTATTGTTGGTAGTGGAAGCTATGATGTTACTTGCCGCTGCTCATTTAGCTTTTGTTGGAATGTGAGTTCTTCGAGTTGATTTATCATTCAGCTTGGTTTTGTTAATTCAATTGAAATATGTGCAGACGCTTTTTGCTTTTTATGTTGAATAAGTCTAGGGGCACAACTTGTTCTACGTTTTCCACAGCTTTGCTGAAGTGGCAGGTTGTGACTAGTAGAAAATAAAGGTGTGATGCTAGTGGTAGGTCCATGTGAAGTGATTATTTACCACTTACAACTTGCCACCGTAGTGGGTTGTGAAATGAACCATAGAGTAATTGTTTTATGTTTTGGCACTCTTTGTAATTGGTATTTGACTTTGCAGTGTACTGAAGAAGCTCATCGCCCGGTTGATTATGGTACTGTGGCAAAGTGGATATTGAAGAATAGTGCTGAATCTGAAAATATGAACTGGTAATGGAACAAAATCATAGCATTATGCCTTTTCCTGTTATATTAATTTATTTGTAATTGTTGACAAAAGAACATATTAAAATAGGAGATTGCAGTAATAAAGAGCGAAAAAGTAGTCTTCATTTGGGCTGCTGGGTTTGGATCAGAATAAACTGTGTTTATATATTGGGTAAGGTGGTCACATTTACACTGAAAAGGGGGAATACAGTGATAGCCCAGGTACTTCCTTGGCTACTGCGTGACCTGGGCAAATCCCTTGTTCATCTCTATAAAGGCCTGGTTCTCTTTTCGATGAGTAATAAAGTATATTAAGAAATGCCAAAAAAAAGAGGGTGTAACCTTAGTAAACACGAAGTACACAAAGTATATTTTTCAAAGAAGATATTTTTTTTTTATTACTTACCAAAGAAAAAGAAGTATACAAACGGAAGCATCCCTGAAAAAAAAAAAAATAATAATAGTAAAAAAATTATATAAAATTGAGGGAATTAAAAAAAAAAAATTGAGAAAAGATGTGTTAAGAGCCAAATGAAGAATGGAACAAGAACCATTGAAACAAAACTTGAAAGAATAAACCTTGATTTTGCCTATTGATTGTTCCAAACCATCAAACGCCCTCCTGATCCTCTCTAACCAAATCTACTACTTAAAGCATTAAAGAAGAAAAAAAATACCTCCAGGAAAGGCATAAGGCCTGGTGTGTTGATCTTTTTATTAAAATAACAATTAATATGCCAAGATTATAGGAGCTGGATGGTCACCTAAGTATAAAGTTATTTATAATTTTTTTTTTCTTTTTCTTTGTTTTCTTTTTTCAAATTTCTTGTATAATTGTTCAGGTATTCTCAAAATTTTCCTTCCGTTTGTGTAAATAACCCGTATTGGTTCAAAGTCCAAAACATCTTCATTGTCCAAGGTACCAATGAGTTAAAGAGCACCATGCATTGATAGGAGTGACTTAAATAGGGGGTATCTTAAAAAAAGGACATTAAATTGAATGCTTGAATATTGATGATTCGTTAAAGTTAAGGGATAAAACCTCATCATTTTGTTTGTTAATGGTTGGATCCAAGACTAATTTGTGCCATGTAAATTTTATTTTCTTGCCTTAACATAATTTAATTAATCTATAGTTTTGGGTGGGTATATAATATTTGGGTCCTTTTTGAATGAAAGGAAAGAATCCCACAAACCTAGGGTATTTGGGTAAGTGCTAGGTTGCATAATTTCAAATCTTTGA
>BKZX01023548.1:0-13766 GCA_014362285.1 Fagus crenata
AGAGAAAACAGAGCTCATGACCCCTGTGGGCCCAATGAAGCAGAGTGAAAAGCTTTGAGCAAATCACGTGGCCTCTCTGGAGGGCACGAAACCAGATGCAGTGCAATTTAATGCACTATGAAATTCCAATTTAAGCCATCAACATTACTGACTCTGACTCTGTCTGTCTCTTTCTCTTTCTGTGTTGCGCTTTTCATAATTTTTTTTATTGTAATGCTGTGATATGAGAAAATTTGAAGATTAGAATTAGAATTCTTTTAAAGTTTGTTATAATTTTTTCCTCAATTAAACATAAGTTAAAGAGTATATTATCTATAATGATGTGTAGGTGCTTTTCTTGAAGTTGTTTGTGCTATTTCGATTATTCCATAAAGTGGATTCCCTCCAACCAAGTAATTTTCTGTGGGTATCGAATTACCAATGCTTACTTATTCTGAGCATTTTTGTTAAATTGATTGTTTTAACACAAAATGATATAAAAAGTCTTTTCTTTATTGATCTTGTCAAAATGAATCCATCATTTTCTTTATACGGATTGGAATAAAAATAATCACTTCTTAAGTAAAATTTTATTATTTTTCTTAATCCAAGTAATTATGGATTCTTTTTTTATAAAAATAAATCTGTAATGATGTTTTGATGGACCTTATCTATAGATATTTATTTTAATGGGTGCTTTTGATTATAGTTATAGCGTTATAGGTTTGAAACATTGAAATAAATGCTACTAAAATTTATTTTTTGGAACTTTGGTTCCCAAATGGTTGAGAAGTTACATTTCAACCTTTAAAGTATTTCAATGACCATGCGTTTGAGTATAATATTATGTTTTCAATTGTCATTATTCTTATCACCACTCTTGATTTTCTTTAATGTAATTTTTAAATTTTTTTTTAAATTCTTGACTATATTAACTTGGTAGAGAGAGATAATCTTTATCATATAACAAGAGAAAAAAATGATAAACTAAATCTTAATAAATAAAACATATTCAATAAAATCTTAATAAACAAAACATATTTATAAACTCATTAAAAATCCAAAAACCCATATCCATATGGCCAAATAATGAAGAAAAATCCATATTGCCATTGTCATATAATAATAATAATAACAAAAATAATAATAAGAATAAAACATAAATCTAAGCATACATAGATATCTAGAAGAAACAAACCTGAAATATTAAATAATAATAATGCCCGAGGCGAGGCGAGCAGCTGGCAGCCTGGCAAGCACTTTGCTGGTTTTATCTTTTCTTTTTCCTTTTCTATAATGGCTGCTGTCAACGAGTGCTTGACAATCTTTTTAATGAAGATTAAGGAAATATTTATTATTTTTATTTTATAGAAAATAATAAAATTTAAATATTAAAATAATATAAAAATAAATTTTAAAAATATTTTAAATATTTTATTTATTATTATAATATTTAAATTTTGTTATTTTTTATAAATTATAAATATTTAATGATATTTAATCATTATTTAAAGTAAACCAACAAAATTCTAGCTTTTTTATCTTGATTGGTGGCAGGGCCGGCCCGGGGTAAGCCCAGCAAGCCCTTGGCTTGGGCAACCCCCCGGCCATGGGACAACCGGAGAGAAAAAAAAGTTTTATCAGTATACATAAAAAAGTGAAAAATAAAAAATTAGTCTTTAAGGGCAACAAAACCAATAGTTATCTGATCTACCAAAATTTTCAAAAAAATAATCATAAAATAAATTACAAATGGCATAAAACCCAAATCAAACTTACAAATAAAACCAAAAAAAAAAAAAAATTGCTCAAAATAAACCCACTTACCTATTTCCATGTTTGCTGGGTCGTCTACCCAAATTCCATTTCTTGCCCTTTTTCTTCTTTCCTAAATAGCTTGTTTCTTCTCTCTCTCTTTCTCTTAGTTTATTTACCAAATTTAAGTGGCAAGAGTAAACAAGCTTCACTCATTTGTCTAATGTATTATTTTGTTATTATTAATTCTATATTTTCTTTTGATTTTGTCATTTGATTTTTTTTTAATAGAAGACAGTGAAATTTTTATTAATAATGTAAATCAGCAGAAATAAGAGATTGGGGGCAAGGGGACAATCCTCAAAGCTAACAGAGGGACCACCCTTGGCCAGAGCACCGCGAGCTAAAGCGCGAGCTGGGGCATTACAATTTTTTAAAATATGACAACAAGATACAGATTGTAAACTCCCCAAAACAACAGTAATCTCATCAATAACATAACCAAATTCCGAGAGGATAGTGGGTACCTCACGAATAAGACTCACTAGATATAGGCTTTTGGTTGCTTGATTTAGATTGTCATTTGATTTGAGAGGGGCATTGGGCAGACCACCATATACACGGACCCCCACCCACCCCCACGTGATTTTGTCAGTTTTGTTTTATTTTTCTTTAACTTTCTAATTTCTATTTTTCTTTTTTCTTTTTTCTTTTTTTTTTTGATAAGTCTAATTTCTATTTTTCTTGGTAGAACTCTACTTTCCATTTGATTTGAGAGGTGCATGGGCAGACCACCTTATACATGGACCCCTACCCCACTCCCACGTGATTTTGTCAGTTTTGTTTTATTTTACTTTAACTTCTTAATTTCTATTTTTCTAAGTAAAACTCTACTTTTCATTTGATTTGAGAGCGGCATTGGGCAGACCACCATATACATAGACCCCCCACGCCCACGTCCACGTGATTTTGTCAATTTTGTTTTATTTTTCTTTAACTTCTTGATTTCTATTTTTTTAACCAGAACTTTCTACTTTAGTAATTTAGTTTCTATTCATTCTTATAGAGATTTTGTGAATCGGGATTAGGTGCGGCCAATTTAGTCTGCTTGTATATGCCGTTTTTAATTAAAAAAATATTTTATATAAGTTAAAGTACTAATATGACAAAAAGTAAAAATGACAAGAATTAAGTGAGTTCTCAAAAACAAAATACTGGATTTTATAATAGAAAAATCAAACAATAAAAAGATACAATAACAGGGTTTGATTTTTATGTAATTTAAGTTAAAAGTAAGATGTAATCTTGATTTTACATTAAAAAGAAATGTGGACTTTTACATTTCTTTTTTAATATTTAATATTAAATGGATAATCAAAATTAAGCCAGACTTGGCAACCGAAACTCAGGACCGGCCCTGATTGGTGGTGATTGGTGAACACTAATACTGTGCATTATGCGAGGCAGCTGGCAAACACTTTTCTGATTTTTTCTTTTTTAACTTTTTGTTGTTTTCTTGCTCCAAAGTCCGAACTAAAGGATTTGGCTGGGTCATTCATTCACGTGAAGCACTTTGTCGGTTTTTTTTTGTTTTTTTTTTTTGGTTGTCATTCATTCACGTGAAGCACTTTTGTTGGTTTTTTTTTTTTTTGGTTAGTGAACACAAACATCATGCATTTAATGTATTTTTTTTTTTATAATCATCGTGCATTTAATGTATTATAAAAAAAAAATCATGCATTTAATGACCTAAAAGAGCTTTTATTTGTTTAAACACCAAAAATTAATTTCGATTCTTTTATTTTAAAATAAATTAATATTATAAACGTCTAAAAATTTTTAAGACAATGATTAAATAAATATTTAATACATTCACTTTATAATTTATTTTAAAATTATTTGTTTAAACTCCAAAAATTAATTTCGATTGTTTTATTTTAAAATAAATTAATATTACAAACATCTTAATATTTTTAAAATAATGGTTAAAGAAATATTTAATACATTAACTTTATAAAAAATAGTAAAATTTTAATATTAAAGTAATATAAAAATAATTTTTAAGAATATTTAATTTTTTCATTCATTATTATAATATTAAAAATTTATTATTTCTTGTAAATTATAAGCATTTAATGATCTTTAATTATTATCCTAAAGACACTTATTAACAAAATCCTATTACAAATACAACAAATTATCATAATATTATCATAATAAATTAGTAAATTTTTATTAGTTCTTATTCTCACCTAGACCTATTATGAATATTATTTTATTATTTATCATTAATAACTTGTCATCTTTAACACTTATGAAAATATTATAATAATTTCTTACGTCCATATCTTTACTTAGAGTCTAAATTTAAAACCTCGAAATTTATTTTTGTAATGTTAATTAATTTTTTATACTTCTTCTTTTAATATTACTAGATATTACAACTCACTGTATATTGATTATATATTTTTTTAGTAAATATCATGATTAATTATTTATTATTTATAATATTTACCGATTTGATAATTGGTACAACCTCGATTAGACCAAAAAACCGAGGATCATTCTACTCTCCATTCTTTGGCTGACTTTTAAACCATGCTTTATATTATAGTCTATCATTATATGAGAAGTGGCATATTTATTGGCTCAATTATTGCTTTATTAAGCTATCGTTTTCATTAAAAATAAAAATTTATTGCTTTATTAAGTGGAGTAAAATTGACACAATGGCAATAGCAATCTCACGAGCTTAGTAATTTTCTAGCTTATTATATGTTTAATGGGGGAGCATATCAGTTACAATTAAATTAAGTACAATCATTGTAATGTGAACTAGTTGACCTAATTAGATGTGACCATATCAATTAAAATTAAAATGACACATCACTTCTAAGTCAGATCCAAGCAAACAAGACTAACGGAAATGTTTTTTTTTTTTTCTCTCTCCAAAATCATTCACAACCTTTTTCATCTTTATCACAGTCGCAAGTATCTTCACCAGCCTCCACCAACACCAGAAATTTTCACCTCCTCCCAAATCCAACACGAATTTTTCTTTATCACAATATTTGACAAAGATTCGAAACTTACCTTTTGATACAGATCTGGTAAACATGGTGAAGGTAAACAAAAGGAATTCTGTAGTTTGGTGTGCGATGGGGATTGGGGATGTGGGGAAGGAGGTGAAAATTTCTGGTGGTGATGGAGGCCGGTGAAAGTTTTGGAGGCTATGATAGAGATGAAAGGTTGTGAATGATTTTGTAGAAAAAAAAAAAAAAAAAAAAAAAAAGAAGAAGACATTTTTATTACTTTTGTTTGCTTAGATTTGATTTGAAAGTGACGTGTCATTTTAATTGATGTGGGTGGAACTTCATTAGGTTGAAATGCTAACGGTTAGATTGTATAATATTAATACTTTAATTGATACTACTATGAAATTGAATTTGTGTAGAATTTATTTGTTTAAAACTATCCTAGTTGATTTGTTTACAAAACATTAAGATATGTTAATCATTTTGGGTTATATTCTTTAAAGTAAATTGAGATGTGTGTATCAACCTAATATAATATGTTTATTTAAATGTGTTGAAATGGGTCGTGTCTATGTCAATCTAAAACATATTTTTTATCAAACGTGTTACATAGGTCATAGTGTGTCAACCTACTTAATAAAACAAGTCAGATTGAGGTTAAGGAATTTCAACATGATTGTTAAATGAGAAATGTTAGAGCCAGCTAGTTTACATTGCAATGATTGTATTTAATTTAATTGTAAATTATATGCTCCCGTCTAATGTGTCCATCTCCTTAACCAAAACGTCAAGGTTTGATTGCAGATTTGTTAAGGGGGTGATATTTCCACACTTAAATGTATTATTTCCATACTAATATTAAATGAAAATGTGTTTTAAACAAATTAAAACGTTGTTATATATGCAAATGATCAATGATTGAATATTTGTTGAGTACAAGGACTATTTGATTTTTTAAAAACATAATTTTTTTATATTAATGTGGAAATAATAAATTCATGTGTGGAAATATCTCCTTTTTTTAAAGGAGGTTTTGAATCTTTTGATAGTAGGACAGAGACAGACACAGCCAACGAAAAAAAAGAAAAAAAACACATCCAAGAAAATTAATATGGGGGGCTTTTCAGTAAAACCATTTGATGAGAATTTTCATTCCAAGTTGGTTTCACCAAACATAATTAAAAATAACGACGAATGTTTTTGACCAATTTACTCTTGACACGGCTTGGTGGGCCATGATGCATTATTGCACTGAAAGGGAAGCCAGACAATCACCACGCACTTTTGTCGGTAAAAAAATAAAAGTAAAAGCAAAGAAAAAGAAAACCGGACGCTTGTGCCGTTGTGCGTTTACTTGACCGACTATAAGCCTTTTTAAAAAAAATAATAATAATGTTATTTTTTAGGCAAAACTACACTTTTTTAGTTGGATATATTTTAAAAAGTTATTTTAGTTATTGAGTTTTCGATCCGTGTTCCTTTTTGGTCATTATCCTCATTTCACAATGGAGCGGAGTCAGGAATTATCATATCATATGGGCGACTAATTATAATTTATAACTTAATCTCCTTATCAATATATTTCATGTTTTTGATCGTGTGGGATAGTTCAATTGGTCTAGTCTTGGGTGTGTTTTCTAATGATCACTAGTTCGAGTCCCCTCAAAAGCCACCTATCCAAAGTAAAACCTTGCGTCTATCATGGTACACGTGCTAGTAGGGTATTGCATGTCCCCTGGAATTAATCGAGGTGCGCATATCTACGGAACGTTAGCCCGAACACCCAAGATTATCAAAAAAATATATATATTTCATGTTTTTAAATTTTAATAAATATACAAAAATTATCCAGTTCACTCAACATACGAAAATATCCACACACAAAAAGATGGCATCTAACATCACTAATTAAATGTAATTTTTTAAATTCTCAACCATACTAATATGGTAGAGAGATATAATCTTTATCATATAAAGACAACAGAAATGATCAATAAAATCTTAATAAAAAAAACATATTCATAAATTCATTAAAAATTCAAAAACTCATATCCATATGGTAAGATAAATTCATATCATGATGAACAAAAAATTCATATTGTCATTGTCATATCAATATATTATATATATAATAAGGCATAAATCTAAGTACTTATATAGTAGAAATTTAGAAGAAAAGAAACAAACCTATAATGTTAAGTTATTTTGTAACAATCAATTTTCCTCAAAAATTTTAATAAAAAATCAAAACAACTGTTTTTTGAAGCCTAAAATCAAAAATTTTACAAATAACTAAATAAGAATAATAGTAAAAAAAAAATAAATAAAAAAATAAAAAAAATGATAATGATGGTTGAGGAAAAACAGAATAAAACCCATTAAAGAGAAAACAGAGCTCATGACCCCTGTGGTCCCAATGATGCAGACTGAAAAGCTTTGAGCAAATCACGTGGTCTCTCTGGAGGGCACAAAACCAGATGCAGTGCAATTTAATGCATTATGAAATTGCAATTTAAACCATCAATGTTACTGACTCTGACGCTGTATGTCTCTTTCTCTTTCCGTGTTGCGCTTTTCATAATTTCTTATTGTAATGATGTGATATGAGAAAATTTGAAGATTAGAATTAGAATTCTCTAAAAGTTTGTCATAATTTTCTCTTCAATTAAACACAAGTTAAAGAGTATATTATCTATATAATGATGTGTAGGTGTTTTTCTTGAAATTTTTTATAAAGTGGATTCCCTCCAACCAAGTAATTCTCTCTGTGTATCGAATTACCAATGCTTATTTATTCTGACCATTTTTGTTAAATTGATTGTTTTAACATAAAATGATATAAAAAGCCTTTTCATTATTGTTCTTATCAAAATGAATCCACCATTTTCTTTATACGGAATGGAATAAAAATATTCACTTCTTCAGTAAAATTTTATTATTTTTCTTAGTCCAAGTAATTATGGATTTTTTTTTTATAAAAATAAATCTATAATGATGTTTTCATGGACCTTATCTATAAATATTTATTTTAAAGGGTGCTTTTGATTATAGTTACAGCGTTATAGGTTTGGAACGTTGAAATAAATGCTACTAAAATTTATTTTTTGGAACTTAGTTCCCAAATGGTTGAGAAGTTATATTTCAACCTTTAAAGTATTTCAATGACTATGCGTTTGAGTTTAATATTATGTTTTCAATTGTCATTATTCTTATCACCACTCTTGATTTTCTTAGCACCATACCATTACATGAAATATATATGCTAGCAAACCATCATCGGGTTTTGCTGATGGGGAATTCATGATTAAATGGCAAAATCCCCCTTTTTCTAATTATTTTTGTCTATTTTTGGCATGAATTCACGACATTCATGTTTTCATTTGGTCACCAAAGGGATATGATGTGATAAGCAGCGAGATCTTTTTAAAGTAATAGATACATTAGCAAATAAAAAAAATAGTATATTGTCCTCTTCAATAAAAAAAACATTTAAATAGTATTAGATAGATTTTAGCAAATAAAAAAAAATGGTATATTGTCCTCTTCAGCTTCGCGTGTGTTAAGAGGCTCTTTGCATTTTTTTAGCAGATTATATTGTCTTCTTTTTTTTTAGGTTAATGCATTTGTCCAATAATATAAATTTACATTAAAATATATCTCAAAAAATTACATCAAGTCAAATTGTAGAATGATTCACTACATTAAATATTGATTAAAAGTTCATATGATAATAGAAATTGAGGTTAGTAGGAAATTTTTTTAATAAGAATAATACTATTTGTATTTTTAACTTTTAAAGAAAGAGGGTCAAATATGTTAACTAAGTATATCTGTATATGTAAGGATTGCATTGTCACTAAACAATCTTTTCATATTAAAAAATGTTAAAAATGTGAGTTCAAATTTTTTATTTATTTTTAAATAAAACACTACATATTAAATTTGAACCGCAAGTAATTATACACGTCCTAGATTTTTGAATTAATATCTTTTAGATTTACTATTTTAACCTTTTGTATTCAATCTCTAATTATCACATATTTAGCTTCCACGATTTTCCCGTTTTTACATAAAAAATAAAATAAAATTGGCTTCTATGACATAATGCAATGGTTTTAAATTCCATTAATGCGTTACACACTCATTATCAATATCTCTATAATTAATCTAGTATATACTTCCAAACATAAGAAGTTGGAGTTGATTTTATACATTAAAAAAAAAAAAAAAATTATTGCCTAATACAATATTTTCGAGTCAAGAGTTTACAATGTACTCTTTTCACATCCATAAATTTTCCAACCTAACTTTGTAAGTAGGGCTTTATTTATATCTTTGCACCTTTTGAACTCAAACCTCTTGGCTCCCACATTTTTGGCTTACATATGTCACCCCAAGTCTTTTTCTTAAAACTTTGCCAAAAATTTCTGTATCTAATACTCGAAGAAGGTATGAACTTTAAAAAGATCTCACTGTTTATCACATCACATCCCTTTGGTGACCAAATGAAAACATGAATGTTGTGAATTCATGCCAAAAATAGACTAAAATAATTAGAAAAAGGGGGATTTTGCCATTTAATCATGAATTCCCCATTAGCAAAACCCGATGATGGTTTGCTAGCCTATATATTTCATGTAATGGTATGGTGCTAAGAAAATCAAGAGTGGTGATAAGAATAATGACAATTGAAAACATACTATTAAACTCAAATGCATAGTCATTGAAATACTTTAAAGGTTGAAATGTAACTTCTCAACCATTTGGGAACCTAAGTTCAAAAAATATAAATTTTAATAGCATTTATTTCAAATTTTCAAACCTATAACACTATAACTATAATCAAAAGCACCCATTAAAATAAATGTTTACAGATAAGGTCCATGAAAACATCATTACATATTTATTTTTATAAAAAAAATCCATAATTACTTGGAATAAGAAAAATAATAAAATTTTACTGAAGAAGTGAATATTTTTATTCCAATCCGTATAAAGAAAATGATGGATTCATTTTGATAAGAACAATAAAGAAAAAGCTTTTTATATCATTTTGTGTTAAAACAATCAATTTAACAAAAATGCTCAAAATAAATAAGCATTGGTAATTCGAGACACAGAGAGAATTACTTGGTTGGAAGGAATCCACTTTATGGAATAATTGAAACAGCACAAAGAACTTCAAGAAAAGCACCTATACATCATTATAGATAATATACTCTTTAACTTATGTTTAATTGAGGAGAAAATTATAACAAATTTTAAAAGAATTCTAATTCTAATCTTCAAATTTTCTCATATCACAGCATTACAATAAGAAATTATGAAAAAGCAAAATTATGAAAAAGCACAACACAGAAAGAGAAAGAGACATTAAGAGTCAGAGTCAGTAACATTGATGGCTTAAATTGCAATTTCATAGTGCATTAAATTGCACTGCATCTGGTTTCGTGCCCTCCAGAGAGACCACGTGATTTGCTCAAAGCTTTTGCTTCATTGGGCCCACAGGGGTCATGAGCTCTTTTTTCTTTATATTGGGTTTTATTTCTTTCCATTTGGAAGGTCTTTGTCTTCTTTGACACATTGCTTTCAGTCAGTGTTTTTCGGGTTTGTTCCGTACCTGGTCTGACTTGCTTCAGCGTGTTACTTTCTTTGTGTACGCGTTTTTTACTTGTCTTCAGTGTTTTGCATAATGGAATTTTTTTTCGTCATAATTTGGACAATAGTAGATAGAATGCTAATTTTTAGGAAAATGAGGTGTGTTTGACTATGGGTCCTGTTAAGGTTTTTTTTTAATTTGATTTTAAAAGTCTTTTTCTTTTTTTGATAGAAAAGGAAACTTAATTTTAAAAGTCTCAATTATCTCTTATCTATTTAATTGTGTGGAGACATAGATATATTTAAAAAAAACAAAAACAAAAATCATAAACGTGGCTAAGATGAAGGCGAATTTTTTTTTCCAAAATTCATAGGGATGTTTTGTTTTGCCTAGAGATATAGACATATTTCCAAGTTTTTTGTTTTTTTGATTAGTCTAAACACGTTCATTTTCTTAATAGATTTCAAATAAATATGTGAAAAAGAAAAGAAAAAAAAATGTTATATGTTAAATTAACGTTAGAGGATTTCAAATTATTTTAACCACTTCTATTTTTTAATACATTTCAAATACACACTTTAAAAAGGAAAGAAAAAAGAAATAATATAATGTTATAGGTTAACATTAAGGTTAAAATATAGCTACTATTCTGTGAGTTTTTGTTTTAATAAATTGGATAGTGGAAGTAAGAAGTTGTGATTATTTTAAATGTAGAAGTTATTTTAAGAGATAATGTGCTAATTTTTAGGAAAATGAGGAGTTTTGAAATTAGTGAGAAATGGGAAATTGGAAAGTAGAGTAGATAAGGGAGATATGAGAGAGAAAAAAGGGAGACTAAAAAAAAAAAAAATCGTGAACCATGAACGTGAAATTGTGATCTTTTTTATTTTTTTTTGAATTTGAGTAAATCAATTGATTACTCTTTTAATCTTTAATTTTTATTTATTTATTTATTTTTATATATAATAGGAATTTTAATCTAAACTCACACACACACACGTATATTTTGAAGATCTTGGGGATTAAACCCATGCCCTCATAAAGGGGTAAGACTTTTTGGGGAGGGGGATTATCACTAAGCCTAATACCCAAGTAATTTGCATTTAATTTTTATTTTAAATGCAAATCAATAGATCTAAAATATGAGATTATTTTAGTCTGTGCATTCAAGTCGACAATTTTTTATATAGGGATGTGACTATTATACCCTTATTTCTAAGACACATTATTATTTTAAATAGGTGATTAAATTAGAAAAATTAGAAGATGTGAAGAATATTTTTGACAATTCCAAAAAGTAAAAATAAGGACATAAATCCTCTTAATAGTATTAAATTAAACCACATGTTATCAGCAAAACGAGATATAACCCATTACTACCAAAAAAAAAAAAATCCCCTTGATTTACCGACTATAAGCTTACTGGGTTTTTTTTTGACAAAGTAATGATATTTTTTTAATTAAAAATTGGATAGTGTTCTTCACCTTTGAATAGACAGAGCCACAGAGAATCACTCCAGTTTCTGCCACTTCTAAACTAGTAAGTAATAACCACCACTTATACGTCTGAAATTTTGGGACCGGGATCCGTGTAATATTTAAAACATAATTTCAATTTTAATAGTCTAATAGAAAGTGATTTTTCAAAGTGCAATAAAAAAGTTTTTGCTGTGTGAGATGCTAGAAACTTCAAAGAATCCACACCCAAAGAAAGATACAAGAAAGCCATTATTTTTTTTTGATAAGAACAAGAAAGCCATTATTGGTGCTTTTTCAGTAAAATCATTTTATGAGAAATAGCATTCCATATGACTATGCAACCCATATAATTGGTTACGCCAAACATTATTTGAACAATAATGTAAACGACAAATGTATTGGACCAATTTTCTCCTGACACGGCTTGGTGGGCAATGATGTATTATTGTACCTAAAAAGAAGCCAGACAATTATTGGAATAACGGAAAAATGCTGATTCAATTAGGAGTAAAAGTAGGAGAAAATTTAAGAGGCCATTAAGGAGGATAATTATAGAATACTCCGGAAGTACATTAAATACGTACTCCCTCCTCTCATATAAGTGGTTAGTCCCGTTAATTAAATACATGATGGGACTCACCACTTATGTGAGAGAAGGAATACGAATTTAATGTACTCCCAGAATATTCTATAATTTTTCCATTAAGGAAACGTGATGGATTAATCTAGATGAGAAGAAATTAAAATTGGAAACAAATTTGGAATTGCGGGATTTTTATGGAGATAGAGAATCTGATGTGGCAGGATTTGGAGGAGCCAAAAAAGTTTATCTCTACTCCAATTTTAATTTAGATTATAGAATTTAGATTATAGATTATAGATATATTTCATTTTCTACAATATATCATTCAATCACACTATAATTAAATTTCATTTGACTAATGACATCCCAAAACAATCACTAATAGGTGGATATTAATTGGTGGGGTATTAATACGTGGATTCCAAAACAATCAGAATATTAATCGGTGAAATAACAGAAAAATGCTGATTCAATTAGGAGGATGAGAAAATTTAAGAGGCCATTAAGAGAATAAGATGGATTAATCTAGATGAAAAGGAATTAAAATTGGAAACAAATTTTGAATGGCGTGGATTTTTATGGAGATAGAGAGTCTGATGTGGTAGAATTTGGAAGAGCCAAAAAAGTTTCTCTCTGCTCCGGGTTTTAATTTAGATTATAGATTATAAATATATTTCATTTTCTACAATATATCATTCAATCACACTATAATTAAATTTCATTTGACTAATGACATTCCAAAACAATCACTAATAGGTGGTTTATTAATATGTGGATTCCAAAATAATCAGGATATTAATTGGTAGAGTAAAGGAAAAATGATGATTCAATTAGGAGGTGGAGAAAATTTAAGAAGCCATTAAGGGAATGTGATAGATTAATCTAGACGAGAAGGAATTAAAATTGGAAACAAATTTGGATTGGCGTGGATTTTTATGAAAATAGAGAGTCTGATGTGATAGGATTTGGAGGAGCCAAAAAAGTTTATCTCTGCTCTGAGTTTTAATTTGGATTATATTTATATAGATATAGATATAGATTATGGCAGTGACAAATCGTTCTCTTCGGACCCAGAAGTTGTTGAAGCAGAGGCAATCAGAGGCGCTCTAGTTAAGGCTAGTAGGCTACGGGAATTAAATCTCTAGATGGTTACGTTTGAAAGTGATTCCAAGACTTTTATTGATGCCATCCCAGTCTAGCTGGAAACCCAGTGGAGTGATTAAGGATGTCACAGCCCTCTCTCGGATAGCATCATGCAATAACTTTTATTTATTTATTTATTTATTCATTATTTCTTTATTCTATTAATTTAAATTTATTCAGCTACCACTCTTTG
>BKZX01023549.1:0-12735 GCA_014362285.1 Fagus crenata
GGATTTTGTGTTTTAGTTAAATCAGATTGGGTTTTCTGTTTGTGACTATATGTTGTGTGCTTTCATTCAACCAAAATAATCATTGCTTACTTTAGTGTTGCATATTGCTGTTTTTGGAAATAATTCTCAGCACTTATATTTCTTTCTTTCTTTTCTTTTCAAGATTTATAAAAAGCTTAAAGATTTATATATATATATATATATATTCTCTTTCTTTTCTTTTCAAGTTTTATAAAAAGCTTAAAGAAAATGTCCATGACTATATTCAAAGGGCTTAAAGATATTTGGTCAAAGGTTGGAAATTATCTTCTTTACAAGGTTTGTAATCATGTTTGTATTGATACATTGATTGTTGATGGTTTAAATGTAGATCTTATTTTCGAAAATGTATTTTTTAGGTGTGTTTACTAAGTTTTTTTTAACTAAATAATATATATTTTTTCACTTACCTTTTTAAAAGTGGTGTAGGTTAGCCATTAGTGGTTGATTATTGTGTAATGTGTAGCAAAGTGTTTAATCCATTTGGTAGTTTTTTTTTTCCTTTTTGTTTAATCTTTTTGTTATATATGTGTTTATTGCTATTCACAAATAAATTGTCACAGGCTTTGAATGCAATGATTTTGAAGAGTTTTTTTTCTTTAAAATTGTTACCTATTGATTTGATGCTAGATCATGTATACAATGCTTTTGTATAAATGCTAGGTGAAGAATTATCATGTATTATTATATGAAATAGATAGTCATTTAAATTCAAGTGCTTTTTTTTGTTCTTTGGAATTCAAACAAATTCTAACAACTTTTCATTGACATTCTCATTTTACTTTATATATATATATATATATATAATTTTCCGTGCGGTTTGCGACTAGTATAAACTAAAAGCTGGAGCTGAGAGAATTTTTTTTAACCTCTCTAAATCCTTCAAAGTTAGAATCCCTGCTTTTACATAATTCCACATCATCCATCCCTCTTTTTCACTTTCTCTCTCACACGTTTTGTTTCTCTCTCTCTCTCTCTCTCTCTCTCTCTCTCTCTCTCTCTCTCATTGCCTGTTCCTTTTTCTGATCTCTTCAACTTCTTTACCTCTCTATCTCCCTCTAAGCTCTTCAACTTCCTCCCCCTCTCTCCCCAATTGATTTCACACCCAATCTTTAGGCTTCCCCACCATAAATTTCCCAACATTAAGTCCCTAAAATCTGCCGTTTCTTTTTTCCCCCACAATCTCCAGCTTAGGTTTTCTGTCCCAATGGAAGCTGAAGCATGCCCAGCCTTTCCTCTTCCCCAATTTCACAACCTCTCTCTAATCCTATTTAAGCCCTTCTTATCAATTCAAGCCTCATCTTCTTAGCTTCTCCACAGCCTTCAGCATCACAATTTTACCCAACCCCACTTCTCTTTTTCATTACTTGAATCCGGTTCCTAAGCCGCAGTCTCACTTGGGTTTCAATGCTACAAAGAATAATGATTCTAAGGTGAGGTTTTTTCGGTGTTTATTTTTTAATAAAAAAATAATAATAAAGATTGGATTTTTATGTGGGTTTTGTGTGTTTGCTATGTGGGTGTTTTTTTTTTTTGGTTAGATTAGGACCAGAATTATTTGTAATTCAGATAGCTTAATACCTAGGACCACCAGAATTATTTGTTACAGAGGTCCAGTATCTAATGTGTTAGTTTAGTTTCCATGTATTAGCTATTTGTCTAATATTAAAACCTCACTTTCCCTCTACTTTATAGAGATTGATCTTTTTTATTATTCTTTTCGCAATGATTATTAGGAGGTTAAAAAAAAAAAAAAAAACTCACTAAATTTTCAATGGCAGGAGTTGATGTCATTCTGGATCATATTGGAGCATCTTACATTATATATTGCTTTGCTCTTTTTTCCTTTATTTGCTTGCTGGAAATTATGGGAAAAGAAAAAGAGACAAGATTGGGTCTTGCAATTTACCCAATTTAGATTACAATGTATCATTATTGTGCTTTATTTTTTTTCCTCTGTTTTGGGTGCCCTGCGATTGTAGTAGTGTTAGTGATTGTAGAAAGAGACATGGGTAGAGGAGCAATTGAAGATACATAATCAGTGGTTGCAGGAGACGTTGTAGCTGAGGCATTTGATGAAAGGTTTGTGAAAAAAAAAAAAAAAAGTAATGACATTAGTCTTTTAATGTCTCTGATACCATGAAAGGTTATGTAATTGCAAAGATTTAGAAAAATTTTGTTTTTGGTTTTTTTTTTTTTTTTATTGGATTTGTGGGTTCTGATGCATGATGTGAGTTCCCTTTTTTTTTTTTCCTTTGCAGATTCTATACAGAAACTGAAATATTTCACGATTTCCTTTCTCTCTTTTCTGTCATTTATTGGCTTGCATGTTTATTATTTTCGGTTGTGATGTTTCTTTTGGATACTTCTACATCTTGTGATCACCGAGAAAGTGATAATTGTTGACGGTGCATGTTTTTCTTTTTCTTTTTTCTGCTTCTGTTTCTTTTGTTTTCTATTTGTTTATAGGTTGTTTACAATGAAAAATATCAGTTTTCATTCAATATCCGTAAGTTAGTGTTTATGTTTGCTGAGTTTGTACATCCTACCTATTTGATTAAATGTCTTATAGACATGGGGTTTATGACGTTACTCTGTTTTTTCTCAAATCCCTCTATTTTTTGCCTTGGCTTCTTTCAGGATTTTCCCATCTTAAACATCATGTTTTCTTGCCGTTGCATGCCATATGTTTGGTTAATTTTCAGATTCCAATGATATTGCATTGATGTTTTTTTTGAACTATTGGAGCTATCATTTTTAGGAAATAAGGTTGTCATAGTCCCTGGTGCAATGCTGTTGGAGGTACTATCATTTAAAAAAAAAAATAGAATCATGGAGCATGGGTTGATTACTGAAGGAATTTATTCCAAGCTTGGACTTAATTATATCCATCAATCTTTTACATTTTATTTTTAACAAACAAGTTACATTGCATGTTAAAAAGTTTTTAAGAGAATGGAACATGGTGTATTTTTCCTTTGGTTTATGAATTCCCCTCAAACTGAGATATTCTTGAACTGAATTTTCTCTCACCGATTGCTTTTTAATTCTAATTTTGGTCTTGGGTTAATTAAATTTTTTTTGCTTTACCAAGTTTGATACAATTATTCGATGAATTTTTCTCTTGATTGGTAGGTTTAATGGAGCTCTCACTGAACATCGGGTGGCAGCATCTTCAAAAGAAAATCTGAGAATGAAAAGAATACATAGAAATGTAAAAGACTGTCAAATTGTGATCCTTGCTGAGGGAGTGTGCAGAGGAAGGGTATGAGTGGGGAGGTGTTGGCTTTATCGCTAAAACTGGAAAGTGTACAAAGACTATATATAGGTATCTTCTAGGAGGCGGAGTCCTGCTTTTGGAAGAATTGGCTATGACTTCAACTACTATTGCTCGATTATTTATTAAAGAAAATGTGTAGAATCATTTGTTTTATTGAGACGTCTTTTGACTTTTGACTTCTTTTGATGGTTTGCGTAAATGTGAATGAAAAGCCTTACTTAATGATAACCAATAGACCTATCCAAAATTTGATGGAATAAGTTCTTTTGTAAGCCAAATGGATATTAGAAAACTCACTAATATTACTACTTAATGAGTATGGTTTTTGCGTCAACATTGTTCATATCAATGAACATTTCATACATTTATGCAAAGTTTTTTGCTTCACGCAAAATTAAAAAGCAAGTTAATATAAATGAACATTTCATACATTTATACAAAGTTTATATATATAGATAGATATTATGCCTTTATATAAAATTTTTCCGTGCAACGCACGGATTTGCGACTAGCATAAATTAAAAGCCGAAGCTGAGAGAAATTTTTTAGCCTCCTCCGAATACCGCCACGTCAGATTTTCTGCTCTCACAATATTCCATATCATTTTTCTCTCTATTTCACTCTCTCTCTCTCACTCTCTCTCCCTATCGCCTCTTCATCTCCCACTCTCTCTCCCACTCGCCTCTTCATCTCCCTCACCTATTCATGTCCCACTCTCTCTCCACTCACCACTTCATCTACCTCATCTCTTCATCTCCCTAATTGATTGCTCCCCTAATCTCCTATTTAAACCCTGTGCTAGAATTTTATTTTTGGCCCCATTTTGGTTCTGTTGCGGTTTATGTTTCAAAAATGCAATATTTTTCTCTATTTGCTTCTTGATTGGATTTGTGGATTCAGGTTTGTATTTTTTTTCTTCTTTTTTTTTTTATTGGTTTTGTGGGTTCTGAACCATAGGTTGTGGTTTTGTGGTGTTTGGTGTTTTTTTTTTTTCCTTGCCTTTCTAATTGGATCTGTGTTTTGTTCTGCGTAATTGCCATTATTACACCCAATATCTTATATTAACTCACCAAATTGCTTTTTCACATTCAAGCCTCCATGCCAGTTGTACCACAGGCCGGGATTGACCAAGCCATTCAATTGAAGAACTCACAAAAAGTAGGATTAGAGAGGCTAAGAAGGGCAGGTTGACTTTTAGAGTGGTATGCCTGAGAAGGCTTATTACACTCAATTCAATGCAGAAAGATCTCAACATCAACATTTTTTATTTTATTTTTTTGCTTTATTGAATCCAATTGTGATGTTATTTTCCATGGATTGCATGGGTGTAAAAGTTTCTATATGTGTTAAGTGTTTGACAAATGGCCTCCAAGAGGTACTTTGGTTTATTACTCTCATCTAACATGTTTTCTTTTAGTCTCTGTTTCATTTTTTTTCTTTTTTAATATAAAATCCTAGATTTCCCATCTTAAGAGAAACAATCCTTGCAAGAAGATGATGTATTCAACCTCACAATTATCACTTACAAGGGGGCTGTATGATTGGGTTGGTTGTTTGGCTAAGAAACGATGGCTTTCATTTGCAGGATGAACTATGTTACAAAGCATTCCGACTTGTATGTGTGCTTTGAATCCACTAATTTATATATTATGGCAAAAAGCCTCTACTTTTACTAAGTTAACTATTAGAAAGACCTCAATCTCACATTCAATTACTAAGCCAAATGTGGGACTACAAAATATTTTCTTACAAGATGAGATGAGGGATGTCATTGATTTGGATGAGTGCGGTAAACATTACCTGTCTCATTAGATTAATCAATCTTTAGCTCCTAATTTTTAGTTGGAAGGTGCTCTAATTCTATAAATTTATAATAGCTCATTGAAGTGATTTATATAAATTTAGACAAATTTGTTAGTATTTATCTTGCCTCTATTTTCTTTCTTGAAATCCATTTCTATGATGATGATTGGAAATAATATATTATTATTGCGGGCTCTCTTTCCCGTTTGGTATTTATAAATGTATGGTTTGTCCCATTCTTCCCATTCTTTACATCGCAATTAGCACTACATATAACTTGCAATTTAAAACATAATTTCAAATAATACATATAGATTTTTTAAATTACAAAATCTATAATATATGATTTCAATTATGTTCTATTAAAAATAACCAAATCAACTTTTTCGCGCATCGCGCGGGTCCACGACTAGTATTTGTAATACTGGAAACCAAAATTAGGAAACTTGTGATTATTACTATACTTTCTTAGAAAAGAGAAGAAAAAAAAGAGTAAAGGCACGAAATTTTTTATGGTTATGAAAGAATAAATTCTATAGTAACATTTTATTAGATTAATAACTTCAAAATCTCATTGTTGGATCCCGTGTTTTCTTTGTTCTTAACACCTACACTAAATTTCATGCTAGTCAGATATTATTTACTATCCAATCCATAAACTTATGTTTTGTATATGGTTTTGAAATACAAAAGGTTGAAATTTAAACATATTATAGATGAAATAGTTATCGATCTCTAGTCATCTTTATATTTTGCAAGCATGAAGTGTTTGAGGAGATAATATAATCAAACAATGAATTTGTTGAAGATATTAAGTGATGTAACGTTAACAAGAGTTACACAAAGTGTAAATTGAATAATAACCATCACGTGCACACACAAATATATATAGTGCCTTTTTCCAATTACTATTATTTTTCACAAGCAATTAAAATCAGACAAACATCTAGATGAAAGAAACAAACTGCACTTGTTTATCTCCAAACATAGATGTCGTTGGATAAATTACTCTTGATTTAAGAAGCAATAATTTTTAGCAGCCATTGTAATAATTACAAATGAAAATGAGACAAACACTTTCAAATTCCTTAACAACAAAAAATTGTATTTTCAAGTGACTCACTATTTGTCAATCGTGAACCTCTCTCGACATATCATTTTCCACAAATTGCACAAAATAATCTCTATTTTTTATTTATTTATATCTCTCATTGTCAACAAGTGTTGGAGACTACATGTCTAAAATCCTTGCCCAAATATATATTATGACAAAGTGCAGTAGGTTTCATGCATAAGCAAACTTCACAGCAATATCATGAAGTTGAAGTAATACTGGCAGTGCTGCTATATTCATCTGATAATATATTTGCACATCATGGAACCATGATAATCTTGTCTCCATTGTCCTACTTTGAGGAATAATCAGGATATCACATGCTCCAATGTCTCTTTAAACTGGAACAAACCCTGATTCAATTCCTCTGTTTTTCTACCATGTGGAACATACACAACCAAATTGTATGTATCTGTGTCATGTTTCTAGTTTCTTTCCTACTTGTAAGCAAAAACAAAAGAATAAGAACATGAGCCTAAATGACAACAGAGGAATTATGAATGTAAATCTTATGGTATGCAATATAGTGAAAAGAATTGTACCGTTTGATCACCACGCTTTTCAACTGACGTCTCAAGGAGTTCATCTGGATCATATGTATTTCCAGTAACAAAAGGGCCAAGAGAAGCAATGAGCTTCTCAGGGCTCCCAATTTCTTCAATTGAAGAATTGGGTTTATTGGTCAGGCGTATCAAAGGTGAAGCTACTACCTGGACTTTTCCCTGTTTCTCATCTTTGAATTTCACTTCCACCCAAGGCTCTGCACATTTTGGCTGGCAGTAATTACCAGATAATGTGTTTGCTATTCGCAATTGCTTCCAAGTTGGTGGGAGGATGAACTGGTAGGGTTGCAAATTTCCTGCAAAGAACTAAATCTCAAGTATCATTAGCATATACAAAAGAAACAAAATAATTAGAAAACAATGCGAGGGAAATATTGGATTATGCATTTACTTGGAGGGTATATTTGTTGTTAGTAATACATGATATTAGAATCTTTAAAATCTAGTTCATTCTGTTACTATGAGTTGTCTAGTTAAAAATGAATAGCAACAAAATCATTTGATATGCAAGTTATAGTATATGTTCTTTTTTTACATAATTGATTATGTATTTAGTCAAATTATTTTTAGTTTTCAAGTAATGCTTATCAATAAACTGGTTTTTCAGTCAGTTGATGATGGTGAAAATAACAGTAACAATCAAAGGCATCAATTATGGTCGCAGAATATGTGGCCCTAGCAAGGTGGAATATGCCACAGTGATAGTTTAACTTGTAACAGTGATAAAAGCAACGACAGTGGCAACTGTCACTGGTGTCAGTTGCACAAGGAAAATGATGATAACAGTGTAAGGAAATGGATGGTGTTGGTGGTGTGAGCAACATGCATGGTAGAGGTGAGTGGTGACCGGCCTAACAGAAGTGATAAACGCAGCAATGATGATCAGAATGCAGCAGGCATTGGGAACTATTAGTATGGTTTTGGTGAGAGTGATTGTGGCCTAACAGCAGAGATAAAGGCAGCAATGATGATCAGAATGCAGCAGGCATTGGGAACTATAGTAGTATGGTTTTGGTGAGAGTGATTGTGGCATGGACTGTGGTGGTAATAATTACATGACTGTGACAGAATTGTCATTGCTCAATTGGTCATAACAAGAGTCACGAGTGTGTCAGAAAAGCCAATGTTGTTGGCCATGGTGCAGAAATTCAACGCTGGTAGTTGCAAATGAAGCACTAATATGTCATATGGTTAACCAAATGCAGCTTCCATCAAAACTACTCCATTAGTATTAACCAAACAGACAAAAAAAGTGGTCTATCATTTCCCTCACTTGGTGGGTGCTAAGAAAATATTAAAGGTTGATATTGTGGGACAAAAATTACATTGTTCCCTAAATCTTCAATACTTGATTTTGATGTTATTGTGATACAAGATGAAAGTACAATAGTAGTCACGGTTCATAATTTAGCAATGATATAGATAGACACTGGCTGATGTGAAATAAACTAAATAAGAGTCTCAGTGCTAATTGCAAAACTGAGATGTTTGGGAGTCTTTAAATGGACACAGAAAATTCAGGGAAAATTTTTTCATTGAACATAGGAACAGCTTCTCTATGCAGTATGCATCTATTGATTTCCTGATCTAGGCTTCATCTGATTTGTTATTATGCTACAAGCTCATATCCAAACTATGCAAAGGCTAAGTAAATAATTCATGTATCAATGGTAGTAGTGGCATGCCCAACACACACTCATGCTTTTGCTCACTCCCAACACAGAATTATGCCAAAAGCTCAAATCCAGATCATTCAGTGAATCAAGATTTCCAGATCAGTTGAGATACATCGAGGTAATGCAATGAGTTTTCCTTCTCAATGATAGGCTTCTAAATGTGGAAGTTTTGGAATTAAGCTACCTCCAAAAAGAGTATGATGCTAATAAATTTGGTTTGTCTGTCACACAGGTGGACATTGAAAGTAATCAGATGCTGACATTCAGGTAAGTCATACACCTTAGGACATACATATTTTATTGTTCCTTTACTTAATTTCACTTTGTAAATTAGTAAAACTCTAAAACTTAAGTTACTGCTATCTAATTGTTGTGATTCAAATTTTCTAGGTAGTTAAACAAACTCAAATATAATATATTAAGTTATGAAATGCTTGTAATATTTCTTGCCCCTTATAATGCCACCTGAATGCTTTTTTTCCCTTCATCTTTTCAGTCCACGTTCACAATGTCAGCATGCTAAGGAATGCTAACCCGAGAACAAAGCCATGTATGTCCCATGTGTCTCTGTCAGCTCACAGAATAAATCTTTCCCACATATGTAACATTAACACCAATCTCGAGCTTAGGAATGTTTTCAATAAAATTCCACCCCTTCTTGATTCTTCACTCTATGTTTCTATACCCAACTTAACTTTCAAAAACAAATCCTAAAAACCACAAAAGCATCAAAACCTTGACCACTCCACATACTACTCATTAAACTATTTATTGAAGATTGCACAACAAACACAGAGATTCACAAATACAGTTTGCCAGAGAGAATGATGCACCGAATTTCTTATTCCCAAAATAGCAACCATCTGCAATTAATTAGTAAATACTGGAAAATCCATGTAAATTGCTTATTGCTATAGGTATTGATAAATTAAAATTTGTCCCAAAAGCTGAAATTGATAAGAAAATGGTGAACTTTTATCATTTAATCAATATTCTAATACTCTTCCCTACACGTCGGCCGAAACCTTCCCTTGATAAGTGGGACTCAACACATATATTTTTTTTTATTTAATCAAAATTAAGTTAAGATCAATGCAAAGTATATATTAAGCAAAAGAATTAAAAAAAAAACAATGATGGAATATTAGATGTTGTAGGTGTTGTGCCTTGTGCTTGCTCTATTTACTTGAAACAATAACATTCAGCATTTTCCTCAGTTCAATTCTAACACATATATCTATAGTAAAAAGGAAATATTAAGGAAAGAAAGAATGGGAGTACCTGCGCGAAGAGCCGGGGTGTCTCTGGGAGAGGCTTTGAAGAGAACAAAGGAAGGGTCAGAAGGCGAAGTGGGGAGGTAGGAGCCAACTCCACCTCTTTAGCTGATGAAGGAGACGCTTCTTTCAGCACAAGAAGAGGGAGTGCCACCGCTGTTGCTAGGCCTTTCAATATTACTTCTCTTCTGAGAGAGACTGAGACTACTTGGTTGCGTCTCTGCTGAGGGAAAGTGGGAGCTGCATGGGGTTTGAGAGGAGGAGAAAGCTGTAAAGGTTTTGGAGTGCTTGAGGAGTTAGAGGAAATGGGAGTAGGAGTGGGGGAGAGTGAAAGCATAGAGGCAGTTGCCATCTATCAGTTGGTTTTTTTGAAGGTTGAGACTGACTCCTGTCTGTCAGAAATGGATTTGGCTCACTCCCGCTCTTCAAGTCTTATCCCATGTTGGATAATGAATTAATGATACCCCACTGCTACTAGTCTACTACCACTTCTAACTTCTAAACTATCCTAAACGAACATGTCTTATAATATGATTGTATTCAATTACAAATTTAATAGTCATCACACCATTAAACATATTAATAACTAAAAGCAATCATTTTAAATTTATTAGGGCCTAAAAGAAATTTATTTTAAGTTTGTTAGATACTAAAAACCATCACTTTAATTTCACAGACTAAAATCATTAATGAGCTAAAGTTTAAGGACCAACCATTTATTAGACACGTCCATTTATCCACATCCTAGTAGAAGCATGTGAGAGTTGGAGCACAAAATTAGAAGGTCTTTTGTCACGGGAGTCTTTAATTGTAGGATTATATGTTTCCACTTAATGTTATAATAGTGGATGAACAAAAGTCTTTTCATCGTAAAACTATAGATTTGTTTAGAGTTATGTCATTTGGCATAATGTGAGATACTTAATGATATTTTTTTTTAAGAGAAAAGTAGAAATTTCATTAATGGAAAAAAAGATTTGTACGTAAGACTTGAACATTATTAGGAGGAACCTCCTCTTTACAAACTCAATAGTTGAAACTATCATTTGCTCGTCGAGCTAGAGCATGGGCAACTGAGTAGCCACTGCGTCAAGTATGAGAAAAGAAACACCTTTGTAGGAGAGGATCCAAAGCTTTGGCATCGTCTATGACATGTCCATACGTAGTGGGAACCGCATCGTGTCTTTGTAGCAAGGTTATCAATTTCGTACAGTATCAACTAGTATGGCCGAAATATATCGTGTCGACCACTAGATCAGTACGGGACCCCTTTGAAACGTACTAGTTCAAATAATAGAGCATTTCGGTTCTTTTCGAACTTTCTAGACAATTTCGGCCTTTTCAGACGAAAAATCCATTTTGGGCTGGTACAACTTTCATTTGGAAATGCTTAAAAACTCATATTGATTGGGCCTCTAGCAGCCACTATTCTTGATCCGGTCATGCTGGCGAGCATTGCTCTTGATCAAGTCATACCAACAACAACGTCAAAAAGATTAATTTTGGCAGAGAACGTAAATTTTGAGAGAGGCGGCAAATTGTGCAGTTTGGAGAAAACAAAGTGAGTTTAGTGTTTTTAGGGTTTGGTGGAGGGTTTGGAAGATGGACGGTTGTTTTTGGATGTTAAATTTGGGTAGAAAGCTGTGTATTAAATGCTTTTGTTTTGTAATAGAATATTATTATATTACTATTAAGAACGATGGTCAAATTAAATGCTTGCTCTTTCCCCTTTTGGTACGGTATTGACAACTTCTTTGTAGTGCTTTTGCAATGAGCTAGAAATCACCTTCTATTTCCAAATCAAATGTACCAATTTCTAGCGTGAAGAGTGTCAGTATATAAAATAAACTTCTTATGTATTGTCCCACATTGCTAAAGTACAAGGAGTTAGTCTCCTAGTATATATATATATATATATATTGGTGAACATCTTGAATATATTGATGAGTACAATATGTGGTGTAGGTTGGTATGTTTATTGTGTATGGTCCAATAAACATGTAGCCTCTAGGGCTTTACCACCCAAAATTTTTTGCAAGCCACTGCCTTCAAACAAAATTTTGATCCTCCTACCAAAACCATCATCAACAGCAAGCCCCACTTGTTTGACAGTCCTTTTGCCGCCATCATAGTAAATTCATCATGCCGCACCAAAGTTGGCTTCACCCAACACTGCATCACTGCCAGATCTGCTCTGAATTCTTCTCTTACCACCATCTCTTTCTCAAGGTGTAGAAAAGTAATGCTTTAGGGGTTTATGGAAAATACATTCATCGATAATTCATTGGTGAAGCCTCCACGTTATGTGTGGGTACCATTATGGTATACTGATAGGATCTTCAAAGATTCTATCTCAACTTCCTTGCCAAACACTTTCTCTCGATTCAATTACAACAATCAAATTAAGAAATGCTAAGAAATTACACTAAGGAACTACTCTAGAGAGAATACTAAACTTTGCATTAACTTCAATGGATGATTTTAGAGAATGAAAGGAAGAAAGACTTAAAGGCTCGGGTTGCATGGCCATTTTGGCATGCCTTACTCCCATTGGCTAATCTAGATCACTCCTCTCATTGGTTAAACTAGATCTTAGCATGTACAAGCATGCTAAGGCTCTAACCAACTATGTACCACTAGGTCTTAACATTGGGGGGGGGGGGCGGGGCGGGGGGGGGTCTTCATAGCTTCTTGCCCACAAGGTGTGGATAAGCTTGTTGAAGCTTGTAGAGCACCTCCCAAGTAGCATCTTCCTTGGCAGCACCCTCCTATTGCACCAACATTTCAGTTATAGTAGGCGATCTTATTTTCTTGACAGTTCTTGACTCTAGGATCACAACAAGCTCAAGAGCTAATTTTCCTAATGAATCAACTGGTGGAATTTTTGGTAGTGGTATGATGGTTTGGCCCAGCTTGGCCTTGAGACATGAAACATGGAAGATAAGATGGATTATGGCATCTGTAGGTAACTCCAGCTTATATGCCA
>BKZX01023550.1:0-28775 GCA_014362285.1 Fagus crenata
AATTATACGTAAGAGTTACTGTGAAGTACTCTGTTCACTCCTTTTTTTTTTGGGGAGTTGAAAAAGAAAATAGAAATATTATTTAGTTTTCTTTTTTTTTTTTTTTTTTATTTGATATTTTTTTTTTTTTTATAAAAAAAAAAAAAAAAAAAAAAAAAAAAAACATTTTTCGTTATTTCTTTTATTTTGTCTCTTTATACTCACCTCCCCCATAGTTATTGATGTTAATCAGTGGCTTGAATAGGAGTCCTATCAAAATTGGTTTTAAAGAGTTCTATTTGTGAACAATAATAAGACATTAGATGTGGTTCAGTGGTATCTGAAAAATCACATGCCAACTTTGGTTTGATACTTGGATGTCTTCAAGTTAAGGTTTTTTTTTTTTTTTTTTTTTCTCTTTCTCGTGGCCAAGTACATTGGCCTAAGGCCAAACGACGTAAATCTTTAATGTTTTCTTGTGTGTGATTGTGTTTATTATTTTTAGAGTTTTCTTCATTTTTATGATTTGTTTATGAGAATTTTCTAAATCTCATGATAGGTTTCACAATCAATCTTGTATGACAGTGCTTCCAAGGTCCTTTCATGTAAGAAACTGGTATCAAAGTCAATGTTCACTATTTAGGCATATGAATTTGTTCTCTTTAAAAAAGATGTCTAATGAGTCCTCTACAAGACCTGTGGTAGTTAGGTGGATTGATAGTGGTGAAGGCCACACATCAAAGTAACTTCTATATTCTTAAAAGGAGTACAATTGTAGGTGGAGCAACCACATTTGCTAATAAAATTAGTGAGGTTGTTTTAGAAACTACTAGACTTTGGCATATGCCGATGATAATGCTTTGGAAGGATTGTTGAAGCGAGGCTTTTTAAATGGCGTCAAGGCCTGCAAATTACACTTGTGAACATTGTGTTCTTGGGATGCAAACTAGAATCAAGTTTGACATAAGAATTCATCAGACTAAGGGTAAGTATGCTCGACTATGTACACAACTATGTGTCGATGCTTACTAAGATTGCGTCTCTTAGAGGTAGTGACTATTTTGTTACCTTCCTTGATGACTATTCCCACCGTGTTTGGGTTACACTATGAGGCATAAGAACAAGGTAACTGGTGTATTTTTGAAGTGGAAGAAATTGATTGAAACTCAAACAGGTCCTAAGATATAATCACTTAGATCTAACAATGGTGGTAAGTACAAGTCCAATCCATTTTTGAAAGTGTGTCAAGATAAGGGTATTGCTCGTGACTCCACTATTAAAGTTATCCACAAAATAATGAAATAGTGAGAATGAATTATATTTTGCTGAGAATGTGTGGTATATATTTTCTCAAGCAAAATTCCATAGAGAATTTTAGGCCAATGCAATATCATATGCATGTCATATCATCAATTATTTTCATGTAGCAACAAATGAGGTGAAGACTGCCCTAAATGTATGGTCTAGATCACCTACTAGTGATTATGATGACTCCTTACACATATTTGGTAGTCAAGAAAGTTATTTTCTTGGGCTTGAGTTCAGGTGTCAAAGGATATAGGTTTTGGTGTCCCCAAAATAAAAAAGATAGTTTATAATCAGGATGTTACTTTTAATGTATTTGAGATTGTCAATCCTATTAAGTAAGTGGAGACTAACACAGTTGATAGTAATTCGGAGCATGTGGATTTGGAACTCAAATTGTTCTCTTTCACTTTGTTCATGAAATTATTGAGGAGAGAAATTTATTCTTTTTTAAAATATCGGAGCTGCTGATAACCCAAATACAGGATGACTAAATCAATTCTTTTGCATAGGTTCAAGCATTGCTTGGACTTAGATTGGTATTTACAGTTTGAAATAACACTTAATTATGGGTTTTGATGGAGGCAGCGAAAAAATTTGCTTTGTAAGGCTTGATCCAATTCAAGCCATTTGTCAATTTGATGGCTTGAAGATTAATGGTGTGAAAATTAATAAAATTATCCAAAAAAAATTCAACCCGTCAATTTATTTAGTATGATATCAAATCCCTATACTTCTTTATATTTTCTGAAAAAAAAAAAAAAAAATGTTTTTAGGGGAAATTGCACTTTCTCCCCTTTAACTATTGCGTCCATCTCAATTCTTTCTTTTATCTATAAAACTGAGCAATATCCCCCTTTATATATTGAAAATATGCAAATAGCCCACATTGTCTAATTTTATGTTAAATTCCAACAAAATTAATGAAATATTTTTATGTATTTTGTCAATTTCTATTCATAATACTAAAAATCTATCATTATATATTAATATACCATAAAAATATTCCACTATTTTGGCTTGGATTTAACATAAAATTAGACCGTGGGGGCAATTTGCATATTTTCAATAGATAAGGGGGGACATCGCTCGATTTTATAGATAAAGGGGGGAATTGAGATGACCCAATAGTTAAAGGGGGAAAAGTGCAATTTGCCCTAGTTTTTATTGAAAGTGGAAAACACAAATTACAAAGATATGGAATTTCATGAGGGAAAGGCTAAATCTCAAATGCGACTCTCAAGGCTTGGTGCTTTTTTTTTTTTTTTTTTTGAAATATGATAGAAATTCTAATCTAAACTCACACACACGTATATTTTGAAGATCCCGGGGATCGAACCCACATCCTTATAGAGGGGAGCTTTTTTTGGGAGAGGATTACCACTGGGCCGAATATCCAAGTGGCAAGGCTTGGTGCCTTGATTTATGCCTTAACGTGATATTACATGCATGTGTTGATCCTTAGAGCCCAATACTTTCTATACACAAACCCATACTTTTATATTACTATATATTAATTACAGGACCAAGTACCCAACAATCAAACAATAGACATCCTGATCCAGGATATGTACAAATTACAAAGATAGAAATTACCTTAGCTTGTATGTTTGAGACGTTGAGACAGCTAGTAGATAGGAAAAATCACTGAAAATTATACTATTAATTTTTAGTATTTTTCAGTAATTTTCTTCTATCATGTTCTTCCATCTAAACACAGGTTCAGAAGCTCAAGGAATTTATAAAATGCTATTTACAACCTAATTAAACACTATACAAACCCTTAATCAAAACAAGAAACCATACAAATAACCCTTAGAAATTAAAACCATCAGCAAATATAGCATGATAGGCAGCCATCTTGGCCACACCTACTGCCACAGCTCCAACCCCGCTCGCCAACATATTAAGGAAAAAAAAAAAAGTGGGGGGAAAGTTAAAAGAAAAAAGAAAGGGAAGGAAGGCAAAAAACAAGAAGTGGAAAAACAAAATTTATGTAAAAATTGTTAACAAGATATATTGATTTAAAAAAATTCTTATGTACAAAGCTATATATCTAATTAAAAATAGATTAATTCAGTTTGTTGCTATTGAAATTAATTTGTAAAAAAACAATAAATTAAATTTAAATTTGTTAATGGTAGTGTATTATATTTTTATATTGGAGATTAAATTAAAACACAAGATAATGTTTTATTTTTGTGTTATGGCCATTATTTAAAAATAATAATAATTTATTGATTGCATAATATATATAAACACAATTTGATTCACTGTAATTACCTTTTAATAAAAAATATTAGTATAAATTTTTCAGAAAAATACATTCTCACATTCTGTAAAATGTTTTCGGCTGAAATTCATAATTGGAGTACTTAGCAAACCCAGCCTATGTTATCATACTTTGTAGTTATTTATTTAGGTTGGTATTATTTCCATATCAATTTGTACTATTTCCACAACAATAGTACGAAAATAATATAAACAAATACAGAAATATCATTTCCCTTTATTTATCAATGCATAGAAGTTTACTATTCCCTCCTTGACTTTCATCCAATAAAAAAACAACAACAACAACAGCAATAATATTAATAATAATAATATAAACAAAAAAAGGCTTTCCTCCGACACACAATTTCTTTCTAACTATTACCTACCCAAAATGGATGGCTGAGTTGAGTGTGCGATTTTGAGTTTTTCGTCAAACATGGTGGGACTTCAGTGGTTCAGCCAGACAGCCAGGGCTCCAAACCCACAGGTCCCACACATTGACTGATAGTTATATTGTTCAGGTTGCATTAGAAGCCTTTTTTTTTTTTTTTTTTAGATACGGCAGGTTGCATTAGAAGCTCTAGCTCTACGCTCCCCAGTTCAAAAGCATAATGGAAGTCATCAAACCACTGACTGTTAGTTTATAAATCTTTAGATTCATAAAATATATCAACAACATTATCCATCTATAACTATCAGTCAATGCAGGCTATGCATGCATTCAGGGGAAAAGAATGTGTTGCAGTCTAGCTGGTGGGTTTTACTTGACGTGTGAGAGAGTTGATGTAATTGTCGTGGACAATTCGGGAGTTCTAGCTAGACTTTTTGATTCTTTTGTGGCTAATGAAAGGCATCACCTAGCCAATAAAAAAGGTTTGGAGTTGTTCTAAGTTCTAAACAGATTCCTTTTATTATTTAGGGGAAATTATATTTTAAACTCTATAATTTAGGAGTGTAACAATTAAACTTTATAGTTTCAAAGGTAACAAATTAAACCATGATGTTTCGAAGAATAACAAACTAAATCCTTATTTTACTTATATAAGTTGATGTTTAAGTTGTTACTTTTTTTAACTTGGAGGTTTAATTTTTTATTTTTGAAATTTCAAGATTTAATTTGTTAATTTTTTAAACATGAAAATTTAATTTATTAATTACTTTGTAAACTTTAAGATATAATTTGTTAACACCCCTAAATTATAAGGTTTAAAATATAATTTTCAATCCTATTAAACAGGTGGAGAATGGCACAGTTAATAGTAATTCGCAGCCGGTGGAGTTTGAAATTCAAATTGTTCTCTTTCACTTTGTTCATGAAATTATTGAGGAGAGAAATACTCTTTTTTAGAAGAATGGTGCTGCTGATAATCCAAATACATGATGACTAAGTCAATTCTGATAAACCCATCACCATTTTGGTCAAACACGTTGAATGCCTCCTTCACGTCGTCCTCTTCATCCTTCTCCTCCATTATTGTTTGATACAATACCCCGAATTCATCGATATCAACAAACCCATCTCCATTTACGTCAATCTTTTCTATCATTTGCATCATATCTTTATCTTGTAACGAGTCGCTAAGCTCCTTCTTTGTGATCTTTCCATCTCGATTGCGATCGAACATTTGAAATACATGTTTAATCAAGTTCTCCAGGATCCATCAATTGATGAAATTGTGATTGTTAATGAAAACAAAAAGGATTAAAGACAAGAATAATTGTATTTACAAGAAGAAATCTTAATTGAAGCCCCCCAAAAGACAAAGAAAGAAATGATATGAACGTACCAAAAGAAAATTGGGAGAGAAAGAGAAGAACATGTATTTAAGAAGGTTGCAAAACAGGAAAATTCTTAGTAAGATCGTTGGCAAAGGTTTTTAAGTGTTTACCAACTTGGCAATATGTGGTGGGCATTGTTTAAGGTTGTTGAGTGGAAAGAGAGCACCCCCATCATTTACATTGAATCGTTGGTTTTTTTCTTCTCTCTTTTGGTATTTAAAAAAATAAAAAAAGATAACATTTTCGATAGTTTAGAAATGAAAGACAAACTTCATACAAATTCTAGGAATAAAAATATTTTTTTTCCTTAATTTTCTTTGTTAAAAGAACACCATTTAAGATGGAAATAATCTAAAATATTTAAGATAACTTTAGCTTAAAATTCTTAAGATCGGAACTATTCAATGTTAGAAGAATGTTTAGATTTTGCCACTAAATATTATTTTGAACAAATATTAATTAATATTATTTTGATATCTATTTAATTTATTTATGATATTATAAAATCTAAAACATTCGTCTAACAATGAATATGGGATTTGTAACAGAGTTATGTTAAAAACTCTACCAAGATTTTAAATCAAATTTAGAAACGGTATATATTTACCACTTTTTTTCATTCAAAACATTGAACCGAAAATTTAGTGTTGGACATTGGAAAATTCATTGATCTAGATGCCAACACCAACATATTATTGTTAGTGTATAAAATAGACTTCCTATGTATATATTGTCCTATATTGCTTAAGTATAAGGACCTAGTCTCCTAGTCCTAATATAAATAGAACCTCTATATATACAACACAAACACACCAACCTACACACAAATATTGTACTTATCAATATATTCAAGATATAGTCTCTAGGGTTTTACTACCGTGGACGTAAGTCATTAGGCTGAATCACATAACCCTTTGTGTTCTTTGTCTCTCTTACTCTAAATCCTAATCTCTTTTCTTCTTCCCTCTTCACTTTATACTCTACATAGTATCAAAACTCCAATAATCTTAACATTGTTTATTTGAAATGCAGAATGTGGCCTTTGGAGTAATTTGGGTGAATGGTGATGCCTAAGACGGTGTGCTGCAAGGTTGGACTATGGAATTATGAAATAGAGTATGAAAAGTGGTTCTTGGATGTTTAATGTGGCATATCTTGATGGAGGAAGAGAAATAGTAGGACTTTGAAGTTTGAATATCAAGGACTATATCTACTCTAGGGATTAAATCACAATTTTTTAAGATCATATTATTCTATAAGATGTCTTTGGATCCGAGTAGAACTTCTACACTTTATGATTATTGAGGTTTAAACGAAACGTTTTTAGAAACCTTGAGATTAAATAAAACCTTGAGATTAACCTATCGAAAACTCTAAAGTTTTAAAAAGAATTTACCCAAAAATAAAAGAAATGAGACAACCAGGTGAAAAAGAAAAAGAGACTTACAAATTAACGGGAAAGGGGAAAACGAAAGAGAAAAAAGAGAGGGGGTTGAACGTGTGGTGCGGACAAGAACAGTTGGTGGGAAAAAGAAAGGAAGGGGAGGGGGGGATTAAAAGAAAATTAATGGGAGGGAAGGAAGGAAAAGAAGAAGTGGAAAAGCAAAATTTATGTAGAAATTGTCAACAAGATATATTAATTTAAAAAAAAAAAAAAACTCTTACGTTCAAAGTTATCTAATTAAAAATATATTAATTTGTTTGCTATTGAAAAATTGTATAAATAAAATAAAATAAAAAATTGTTCATTTTCAAATTTATAATGCAAGTGTATTATATTGGACAGTAACTTAAAGCACAATATAATATTTTATTTTTGTGTTAAGGCCATTAGTTTAAAAAAAAATTATTAATAAAATTTTTTTTTTTTGAGAAAATTAATAACATAACATAATATATAATAATAAGAAAATGCATTCTCTAAAAATATAACTAAATACAATTGATTATAATTGCTTTTTAGTAAAAGAATTATTATAATACCAAATACAATGTTTTAGAAAAATACAATGTTACATTCTGTAAAATATATTCTACTGGAATCATTTCCCATAATTGAGTTATTAAACGCAGCCTAAGCCATCATGCTTTGTAGTTATTTATTCAATGCGTAGAAGCATACTATTTCTCTTTTCTCTTTTTCCCTCCTTGACTTTCCTCGTTTTATAAAATAATAAAGTAATAAAATAAAAGAGACTTTCCTCTATTACGTAATTTCTTATTATATTAAAAGAGAGTAGAATCAGAGAGAAAATTGAGTTCAGAAAAGCTTCCAATTGAATTGATTGAATGAATCTGTACATGAAAACTGTACTTATTCAGAGGCGGAAAATAGAGCATGACTGTTAAGCTTTCACTGTCCTGACAGAAAAAATTACTACTAGCACTAAACTAACCTATTACATAAATTTTGTTGACAATTTATTTTGTTGTCAATTTACTAACTAAACTAACCTATTACGTAAAGAAAAAGTAATAAATTTAACTCTAAAATTTTAAAATAATAATAATAATAATAGCAAATTAAACTTTAAAATAATTTTTTTTATTTTTTTAATTCATATATTTGGAGACTGAAATAAAAAATTAAAAAATAAATAAATCTCAAACTCTTTCACGTACTATTGTCCGTGCAACATAATTGGTTGGCTATTGTAATGAAATCCACACGGAAACGTCATGGGCAATCCATGAGAGTACATTAAATTATTCTGCTCACACACGCCAGTCATGATTGGAAAATCTGAAAGCTTTGATAGAATCCTGATCAAATAAAGATTAAAGCCCTCCTTAACTAGGCTAATATAGTAAAAGTTGACAATGACTTCAGAATATTTAAAGCCCTCAAAAAGATTTGAGCTGGTTTATTTTTTCTCGATGAGTCCGGTACCAACTTTCCACGACTATCAAAAGAAAAAAAATAATAATAAATAACACCCTTACCTTTTAAAATAAAACATAAAAAATTTATAAGCACTAAATATCTTGAAATAAATTATTAAGTTAATTTGAAATCCTAATAAACTCAACTCATTAAACCTCAAATAACAACAATCCGCTAGCAATAGTCAATTTCTTTAATCAGCCGACTAATAGGTTAGACTCCTGCAACAGCAAGTGCATGCTTTGGCTGACTTATAAGTTACATGTAATAAACAAAAAAATCCTGACTGCGTGACCTTACGTAAGACTGCAACAGCCATAGGGACCGCCTCCGACCTCGCCGGAACTAGAGAGGAGTGACAGAACTGCTACAGACCCGTCTTTTGAAATTTCCTTATTAGTCTATACTTTTTAAATTGTGTCAATGGTTAGTAAAGAAATAGACATTGATAGTGTGACAATTTCTATTGGAACTATGGAAAGAGTATTTTCAATCAAATTACTAAAAAGAAATGCAGGCGATGGTAGTGGTGGTGTTAAGTTAATTTTGATGGGGCCGTTTTTAAAGAATCAAATGAAGGGGTATAGGTGTGGTCATTGGTGATTCCGCAGGTATGGTGATTACAACTTTAAGCCAGAAAGTTAAGACAAGTCACTCGGGTCGGGTGGAAATGATTGAAGCTTTAGCTGCTAAGAGAGAGTTATTCTCTTTGCTAGGGAAGTTGTTCTTGTTGATACAGATTTTGATGCAGTCATGATTCATGAGATCACTCACAACGCCTACGGTCTTGTCCTTGATGATGCCAAAGCCATGCTACCAGATTTTCAGCGTTACAAGATTTCTCATACTTGACTTAGTGACAACTCAATTGTTTACGCATCTTTTTCTATAAGAAGAAGAAGAAGAAGAAGAAGAAGAAGGTTCTTTGTGTGTGTAATAGTCAATGTTCCGTTGCGTCTTTACCTGTTACATACTTATACACTCAACTGATCAGTGAGTGGCAGGTGGCCCTTCATCCGCTCAATGGAATGGTTTCATGGCAAAAGCCAAATGTGGCCATTATAATAGAGATTAGGTTTTACAAAGAATTTTAAGGAATATGATCCTCTCTCCATCTTAAACAAAAAATAAATCTAACTCAAAAAACCTCAAAATCGCATTACAACCCAACAGAAGTCTAATATCTCTTCTATATGAAAATGTTAGCATCATATTTCCCTTCATATATCAGGGATTCAATCCCCATAAAATGATTTGAGAACATCCAAAATAAACGGAATGAATAAATAGTGTGCAACTCTATCTAATTAATTAAATAGGACAAAAAAATGAATAAATTTTGTGCAAAACAAATCCTATGTGAAATTATTTACTAACATTATCCCCCTGCAAAAAAAAAAATTCAAATCTTTGTCAATTCATTTAGTATGATATCAAAATAGGTATCCTGTTTTTAAAATATGTTTAGATTTCCTGTTTTTCAAATACAACATAGAGCCCAATTCTTCTATGCACAATACCATATTTCTATTTCATTCCCAACAATCAAATAACAACCTTCAAGAACATATATTAAAAAGTACTATTTTCTCCTAGAGCTTTCTACGTTTTAGAGAGGGACAAGGAAAGTAACCAAAATCTTTCAGCTATGAAAAACTCAATGACATCCAGCGAAAAAAAATAATAATGTAAACTAGTTTGTTTCGTTGATTCTGCCGATTGGATACACTCGGATTCTAATGCAATGAAAAAATAGGGAAATAAAGTAAGATGGAAAAGAAAAAAAATCAATAAAAGAAAATGAGTAGAAAAACTTATTAGATACCAAAATCTCAAATCTCAATGCCAGAATTCAGAAACTCTCTCCCTCACTTTATTTATAAAACATCCAAACATTGCCTCTCCCTCCCTTCCCTCTACTCTCCTCTCTCTCTAAACTTCCAAACATAACATTAGGGATTGGATTTATTAAGTAAAACAATTGCCAATAGCTTCAAAGAGAGCATAGGCAACGCCCTTGACCAAACCCATGACAGCCCCTTCAGCCACCGCTGCCACCGTGCCATGATTCTGCTGCGGCGGTGGCGCTCCGTATCCATACCCCGCCTGTGGATTCCCGCCACCCGGAGCATGGTATGGTCCTTCACCCAGTGCATCAGGTGGGTGTTGATATGCACCCAGGACCCCACCCCCACCAGTTGGGGGAGGCGCCGCCGCCGCAGTAACATCTCCAGAAGGAAAAGTCATCACTTCTATTAACTTAAACGAAAAATCAAGTAACCCGGCACCAGCCGGGGTCTCTACACTACAGCTTATATTTTTTTCATCCTTTGCGTCACCATAAATTTCCAGCAATTTTTGGATGGACACATGAACTTCACCGATTACTTTCTTGGGGAACATGAACATACGGTGGGCTCTGAGCTTGATGACGAGAGTTTGCGTCGGGGCAGTGCTGACGTTGATGGTGAACGTCATGGGGAATTCCGGCACCGGCCCACCTTCTTTAGTAATGGTTGTCTTTCGCTCGAAGGAATTGTTGTCACCCTGGATGGAAACCAAGGCGCACAGCTCCTTGTTGTAGGGCAAATTAGCATTCAAGATCTTAATTTGCAAACTCTTCCGCTCCATCTTGAAGATTTAGATCAAAGATACAAGTATTTTGATGGAAATGGAGGAGGTGATTTTGGAGTAAGGTGAGAGTGTGGGGGTGCTGTATATGTAATATAAGCTCGACCAGCGTAGGAAGGGCATGGTTGCAAGTAAGAGAAACGGAATAGTAGATACTTAGTCCCTAGATAAAGCCTTTCCGAGGCCCGGCCACCCCATATAGCAAAAATTTTCTCTTTTTTATTTTTTATGCTAAATTGCTAAGAATTCTCTTTCTGTTTCAATCGCCCTAACTTTTAATTTTTCCATACTTTTAACCCTAAAAATTATAAATAATAATAAAAAAAGTTATCCTTTATCCAAAAAAATTCTACCAAGACCGTACTCATTAAAAATATATCCACATCACAAATAACAAAAATGCAAATACATAAAAGTTTTATAATTTCTTAGGAGCTTTCATGTTTTGAAATTCATTGCATAATAGTTTCATTATCAATGCTAACAAATAATTTATTGGAACAACAAAATTTATGTTAATATTTTATTTGAACAAAAAAGGTAAGCTAAAATTTAATGATTAAAATAAAATAAAATAAAAACCACTCAATGTACACACTGCACTACTCCTACAATCACAAACACATTGCACTGATTTTTTTTTTTTTCTCATTTTCAACTTTAGTTATTTATAAGAAAAGAAAAAATAACAAGTAACGAGTTGTAATTTTTATTTTTATTTTTTTAGTTGAGGGAGGGGGTATTTGAATCCTGGATATATCCGTTGAAAACACTAAGAAATGTTAATTGAGTTATAAAACTCTTGACATAGTGAGTTATGATTAATGAAATATAAATTGAAATATTAAAAGCGGGATAGAGAATTTATATTCCAAATTTCTCATTGTTTTGAAAGGAAACAAAAAATAAATAAAAAATAAAAAATCTTTGCAATATTATTTTATTATGTTCACGTACAATTTCTTTATTTTTACCATTTAGTTTATTTTTGTTTAATATATATATATATATATATATATATATATATCAATAAATGTACAATTAAATTTTTTTTTTTTACATTTATAAATGAATATTATGAAAATACTATTTATATTTTAAATAAATTGACGATGGACTGCTACTTAACAAACTAACCTATATTTTATGCATGCCAAGAGTCTTGTATCTGAACTAATATTGATTGGTCTCTTTTACAAGGAGAACCGAAATCTCACTCTCCCAACAATCAAATTATCAAATATATATAGTATTGATTGGTCTTCTTTACAAGGAGAACCATGATTCAAATCTCTCTCTCTCAACAATCAAATTATCAAATATATATATATATATATATATATATACATAAGTTAATACAATATTTATTAATTTTACATATATATATATATATATATACATTTTTTTATGAGTACATATAATACATACATAGTAGTAATTTGCTTGTGACTTTAATGCAATAAGTAAAGTACGAAGTTGAATTATTATTCAAATAAATTCTTAATCCTAACATTTTTCATGTAATTATATAACATTAGCCAAAAAAAATACATTACATTACCTACCGTTCCTTAAAAAAGTCTTTGTTGTTTTGCCACAAGAAGTGGTCAATACGTCCGTGTAAAGGCCCTGAAGCATAAATCTTCCACATTAAGAAACGAGCTAATAAAGAAACGAAAATAATAATAATAATAATAATAATAATAATAATAATAAGAAAATCAAAATCAAAACCCTATTTCATATACTACTTAGGTGTGATATAATGTGCACATTTTTGTAGATCACAAATTGGTTGGTATGAGATAAGGTTATATAATTAGTGTAAACCAATCATAGTCCAAATCTCATATACTACTTAGGTGTGATATAATGTCCACATTTTTGTAGATCACAAATTAGGTGGTATGAGATAAGGTTATGTAATTAGTGTAAAATAATCATAGTCCAAATGAGTTAGAGTCAAATACTCAAATCTTTCACTAATAAATCTAGAAACGAAATATTTTTTTATATTTTTTTTATAATTATTAATGTAATCAGTTAGAGTCAAATGCTCAAATCTTTTACAAATAGTGTCGAAGTGATATATATCTAATCACAAAAAATTGAATCAGTATTTGTAAATTGTAAGATAAAAAATGTTGTGCCATGCCTGATTTAAGACGGTGAGAATATCCTAGCTGTCACAGATTCACTGCAATTTAGAGTATATAATCTGCTAATAGGATTACTTACGGCTTACCAACTTGTTTGATAAGTAATTATACGGCTTACCTAATTTCAAAGACACTCCAAGGGGGACTAATTCCAACAAGGATCCTCAGACACTACACTCCCTGGGGTTCACAATTCACGTTTACTCGCCCACAAACGTATGGCTGATTATTAAATGGGGAATGTGCTAAAAAATAAAAAATAAAAAAAATAATAAATATTATTTAAATTATCTTTGTGTTCAAAAAATTTAATAAAATAGTCTTCTTTTTAATTTTTTTTTTTTTTTTAAACACGATTTTAAACGTTGAAATCACGTATCAAAACCGATTTCAGGCTACATGCATATGACATCTATTGAGTTTTTTTCTTTCTCTCTTTCCTTTTTGGGGTTTTCCATGGAATCACGATTTTAGAAAGAAAAAAATAAGTCTATTCTTCCAATTAATATCATAACATTACTAATTTAAATAATTAATATTAAAATAGTAGGGTTAAATACATTGTTGGTCCCTAACGTTTACCCAAGTTGCACGTTTAATCCCTATCGTTTGAAACGGATAGAAATGATCCCTACCATTTCAAATTTTTGCACCATTAATTCTTCCGTTAGTCTCCGTTAACTTGTGTATACATGACTAAGAGATTTATGACGTGACCAATTTTTAATTGATGACATTATTTTTTTTCATTTACAATTAGGATCTGACATTGCATACCCATTTAAAATCAAATAAAACCCAAAATCCACCTAACCTGATTCTGATTAAAAAACCCAATTACCCAAATTAAATTAAACCCTAAAATTAAATCTCTCTTCTCCCTCTTCCTCTCTCTAGCCTCTCGCACCTTTCAAGAGAAAAGAGATGTTTTCACCTTCACACAAAAAGCCAAATCTTACTCTATACGTTCGCAGTAATCTTTGTGGACTTGGTTATGGTCTTTGCTGTAAAGATTGTAGACTTCAAGAGATGTTTTCATTACAAACTCCAACATGGTTGGCACAAGCAAGGCCCAATATTCATATTTTAGGCTCATTCTCCAGCAACACCACCCAGATCAACCAATCATTTGCTGTCTTTGTAGCTTTTATGGAGAGCCACTTTGTTTCAAATTAGCATCATTTTCTCTTTCAACCCGAATGATCATTTCCTCTTATTATTTAGATAACGCATAAATTTATTGAATTACGTCAATTAATAGGATAAGTAGATCTAGGGATAACTGCTAAGATGCTGATGGACTATCTACCATATAATCAACTTCAACTTTAATTACTCTAAACACTTGAAAGGATCGAGTCATCCCTCAGTTTAGCCACGAATTAAACCCATAATTTGGACAAAAATCATGGTGCCAGAGAGGCAAGAGAGAGGAAGAGTGAGAAGAGAGATTTAATTTTAGGGTTTAATTTAATTCGGTAATTGGGTTTTTTAATCAGAATCGGGTTAGGTGGGTTGGATGGGTTTTATTTCATTTTAAACAGGTATGTCATGTTAGATCCTAATTGTAAATGAAAAAAAATACCACATCAATTAAAAATTAGTCACGTCATCAATCTGTTAGTCACTCATACACAAAATTAACGGACCCTAATGGAATGACTAATGGTGTCCGAATTTGAAACGTTAAGGATCATTTCTGGCCGTTTTAAACGTTAAGGACCAAACGTGCAACTTGGGTAAACGTTAGGGACTAACAATGTATATAACCCAAAATAATATTATTTTGCCAAAAAAAAAAACTCGATTATTAAAGGGTGGTGTTATTTCTGCACCTTCAATGGTGCGAAAATATCAAAAAATGGTTAGAGTATCACTTCATTTTTTGTTATTTCTGCATGAATGGTACGGTAATATAAAAAAAATTTATGTGAAAATATCACTACCCTTACTCAAGTGCCCCCAAACTGCGCAAAATGGTCGCCTATTGCACTACTCACTAATTTCTCCTCGAGTATTCAAAGAAAAATTGTTTGACCATTCAAAGTAATCTACCATAAATCCCCACTGTCTTTCCCTATTATTGACATTATTTGAAATAAAAAGATAGGACTACCATACATGATTACAATCTTGTTAAAACTAAAAGTACAAAAAACATAAAACAGACAAAAAGAAGTGAAGAAAAGACACAAACAAGAACTGCGACTCCACCCCATCACTGTCATCAACGATTGGTGCTCTCTCTCTCTCTCTCTTAATCGATTAATACCCATATGAAAGAACAGAAACAACACAACTTTTCCCATTAAAAAAATAAGATTCTAGAGAAAACTAAAGAAAAAAAACAGAAAATAGAAAATAAAGAATAGAGAAACAATAAAAAAGAAAAAATTAAATCTAAAACTCAAGCCCACTAAATCAACTTTAAAGATAACTCACCAGAATCTAAAGAATCAGATTCTATTCTCTCCCAAACCACTAGGACCTACGTCCACTAAAGAAATCTATTAACATCTTTACTATATCATTTATTGTGTTACAATGAACTCCATGTAAAGTTTATATACTAGCGAAACTTAAAATAACTAAGACGATAGGCCTACACTAGGTTTAGGCATGGCTATAATATCTCTAAAACACACACCCGTGCCCTTCAAACTTAAGGTGGAACCTCTAGTTTGTTAGGTCTTGAATGAATTATATGACCAATCTAAAAAACGAGCAATACTAATGTCGTAGCAACATATGGTCATATTGTGATACTAAACTGACAAACCGAAATATGTGTTGGTAAATTATGACATCTCTGTGCGGATGCTAAACAACTGAACCTAAAATGTATTGGTAAACGGTGGTATCAGGACCATGTCTATCACGCAGTGATGCTGAAGACTTGAGAACCAAAATATGTATCGGTAAATGGGCATCAATGTTAGAGCGACTATGGGATATGTGGTTCATGAAAGCGATTGTGGTCACAGTATGCGTGTATGTGTATGTGATATTGTGTTGACCTATGTAAAGTACTCTAATAGAGAAAATGACTGCAAAATCACGTGAAAAATCGAGTTGAAACAAGTCTGATCTTGGTAATGACCTATACATTAGGGACAATAGGAAGGTAGAGAAAGAAGAAAAGATTGACACTCTCTCTTAGCTCTGTTTTGGAATTGATGTATTGTGTTTTCGACAAGATCGGATACCAGTTACGCTTGTGGAGTGGTGGGATGTTGTGTGGTCCGTTGGGTTCTTGAGAAAAACAGTGGGGAATAAAAAGGATAGGAAATTACCGATTTTTTTTTACTTTTGGTGTCTTGGTTGCCAAGAAAAAAGCTGAGAAGAAAATGAAATGAATTTTTTGAACTCTAATGTTTATTTGTTTTCTAAGAAAAAATTGGATTTTAGAAAGAAAAAAAATGAGAAGGGCTGAGGTTTTTTTTTTTTTCCAAGAAATTTTTGATTGGTTGAGAAAAATTGAGAAAAGGGCATTTGGCTATTTTGAGAAAAAAAAAAAAAAAAAAACTAACAGAAAAATAGATATTATTTTATTAAAAATTGTTAAACATTTCTTTTTGACATGCACAAAACAACGAAGTTTTACCTCATTAAAACTATGTCATTTTGAGCTAAGGTGGCACTTAACAACCAATTCAGCAACAGACATAAAATTTAGGGTGCAAAATTAAAATCCCTCCAAACTTTAAGTGTATTGCAATTTAGTCTATAATTTTAACAATACAAGGTTAGTGAATCTAATTTTTATAAATGAAAATTTTTCTATCTAATTAACTCAAATAATATGATTTAATTATAATTTAGTTGTTAATTATTAACATGGATTTGTGATGGGGTAAAAAAATAATTAGTTGCCGTGTTTATTATATATGGGGAAAAAATAAGTTAATCAATTAGTTTCTGAACAAGCTCTAACATATTCGTCAAGAAAATAAATCATTCTTGAACAATTTAGTTTAGTGATAAGCTTGAAATGGACTCATGCTTTTAATAAAATAAAACTAATTAATCTGAACTTTAATACTTTAACTCGGCTTGTTTACCACCTTTTTTTATGAATAAACTGTATTTTATTAAGAAAATGGAGGAGCCATGGGACCAAAACCATTTACCAAATCCGCCTAAAGAACATAAGCAAGAAGGGAGAAGATGAGAATAACACCAAGACTATTACAAAAGGGCCCCAAATAGCTAAATAATGTGAATACCACCTTAATTTCCCCATTATAGTCTTTAGCAGCAAATTTCCTTTCCTGACCATATGGTTGTGGAGTCTTTCATTTTCAGTGGATCATATCAACTCAAATGTATCAGGACCCAACACCCACAATTTCAATCCTAGCAAAACAGGCCCAACTTATAATTTGATCGACCCTCTATTCATTTCATTTTATAGGTCGTGTTATATAATGAAGCCGAGAAGCCCACTAACAAATAAGAGAACAGCTTGGAGCCCATTAAAGCTATAATCCTATCGTACTGAGAACCATAGCTCGGTGAAGCCCAAAAACTAGTTTGTTTTTCCTGTGGGCATCCATAATCCGTAAGGAGTGTACTATATATATATATATATTTTAATAATTCGTTAATTAAGGAATTGGAATTTGAATTATAAATGTCCATAATCAGTAAGGAGTGTACTCTTTTTTTTCTTTTTAATATTTCAATAATTAAGGAAAAGGAATTTGAATTATAAATGTCTCTCTTGAAAACATAAAAAAGTATTAATTGAACTGCAAGATGTTTTTTTATTGGAAGGAGTATGCTCACTTCTTAGTTCTTTCCCCCAACAACACGAGAAATTATTCAGTCCACCAGGTGAACCACGTTATCTATCCACCATTCCAATAATTAAACGCCACGTATGTTAATTTAATGATTCATTAATATTCACACAACTATGATGGAGAGAGAAAGAAATGGTATTCTGGTCTTTTTCCTTATTTATTGGTTATGTAAATATTGATGAGTCATTAAATTAATATACGTGGCATTTAATTATTAGAATGGTGGATAGATAACGTGGTTCACCTGGTGGACTGAATAATTTCTCCAACAGCACAGCCCAACTCATCTAAAAATTATCTCCTATTTCCGCTCTAACTCAAGAGGGCAACCCAAAAGCAATCAACTTAAATTCTAAAAGAAATAAATATATAAAAGCTTGTAAGAGTATTAACATAAACACATGATATATCTCTAATTGAAGTAAACATAAAATAAGGGAGGATATTATGGACCCAGTCAAACAAATAAATATACAAAAGCTTGTAAGAATAGTAATATAAACACATGATTTATCTCTAATTGAAGTAAAAAAGAAAAACAACATAAAATCAGTGGGGATATTATGGTCCCAGTCACAGTGAAAACACAGCAAGAAAGATTTTATATAATAACAAATTAACGATAGGAAAAAAGTCAAAAACACAAGGTTTCGTAATCTTTTAAGCTTAAATACTTTAAGAAGTAAAACAAGACAAAATTATTGAACTTTGCAGAGTTGAAACATTTGCAAAACTAACTATTTGATCATTTCGAGGCCTAATCACCGCAGTTGAGCACAGTTGCAAGCTCGCTGCAGTTTTTCCTTTTATTATTATTTTTTTTTCTTTCTTTTTTCTGATCTAAAGCTTGCTGCTGCAGTTGATTGTAGGAAAGTGATTGTTTACTCTAGTGACAATATATGTGGTGGTGGAAAATGAAAGGCGCCTAATGGTACTCATATGTGGAATTCAATTGAATTAAGGGTCATTAGTTCTACATATAGGGGACGCGCTTTGTGGGAAAATCCATTGAGGGTTGCAAAGCCCAAGAAACGACAAGTCCACAGAGACAAAGCCTTGAGGGAAGTAAAGGGAGAAGGGCTAGCCCAAAATCTCAAGACTTCAAAGAGGACAATATTGAATAGTATTCCAAGATATCAGAATCAGGGATGTCACACTTACAGTGCAAATGAAAAGGTTCTAAAATATCTCCACAAGCTACACAAGTTATTAATATCTCCATTCCTAGTTCCTACTTAGTTTAGAAGTTACACTATTTTTTTTTTTTTTTCGCTAAACCAATTTAGAAGTTACACTAAGTATAACTTAAACTCATCTCTCTCTTAATCAAACTACGGCTTCAATATGATATTGACAATATTAATTCGAACATATTTGAATAAATTGTCAACATTTTAAACCCCTAAGCCTTAATCAATCTGGATCAAAATCAACAAATCAAATCAAACCACAGCTAACCCTACCATGCAGATCATTATTGGCATTTTTTGGAGCATAGGAACACGATATGGGTTCTACACACATAAACTATCAGTTTGGTTCTCATGAAAATGAAAGCTGTAAAGTTTAAAGTCTAAACAACGTACCGCTTTCCCTGAAAAATACCAGCTTTACGGGTAATCGTCCTTGAAGGCTGAAGCTGAAAGTGAAACAGGAGGAATGAACTTAGAATTTACATAAATCCAAACAAAGTTAATATCACGAATAAGATATTAATTACCTTCAATACCACAGAAGAGTTACTTTTTGCAGTATACTCACAATGAAGACCCCTTGATGAGAAAGATTTGAAGGTATGTCAATATGAATTGCACCAATGTTTCTGAACTTTAATAGCATTCAAGACATATAAATTGACCTGGCAGAGCCTTAACCCAACTGATGAAACATGCATTGACCTGTTATTATCATCTCTAATTAGTTTTATTATATGATGCTTTCCGTGAATAAGTGTATAGTTTTTTGGCCCAATAGTTTAATTACATGGTAGCTGTTGCAATAGATTAATATTGTTTACGAGTTCAAATGTACCTAACATGTAGCCCATTATTTTGTTAAGGTTTTTTTTTTTGGGGACCAAGACTCTATTTTTGTTGTTTTGTTGTTGCTGGTAAGTTACTACCAAAATTTTTAGTACTCGTTTCTTTATGTTAAGCATTTGACACAGTCTTCTTTGTTTGTTATGTTTGTTTATTATCAAATCTTACGCCTTTCTTTCTTTCTGCGAAGGCTGTAAAGTTGACTTTCATTTGTATTTTGCAAAAGCTGTATCATCTGAGTATTTTAAGAAGAATAATTGGAGCTTGTAGCCTTGTACACGTTTATGCATTGGTGATACATGAAGCATTAAGAGGTTTGAAAAAGAAGGAAGTATCATCTGAATAGTTTTGACTTTTTAAATTTGTAGCACATCATAAATCCATATTCATGGCCACCAATGCCTCTCAATTCTCAATGCTTTCCATACTTTAGTTTATTAGGTATGATCATCTGGCTGCCCATCTCTTATTTAATTATTCTATCAATCATCTTCAATTGGATGATCAGCAAGATGCAAGTGAATTGCCACAAGGAAGTTGTTTATTATACCACAAATCTTAGGATCAATTAACTAGTTTTCTTATGGTTTGTTGAACAATCCATAGAAAAATTGTATTGTAACCAAATGTAATAGACTTCATCTGTCTTGTTTACCATTTTGGATGCTAGATAGTAGTATATATTGTGTTAAGTAAAATCTGACTTTCAATTTGAAAAACATATGAGGGAAAAAGGCCTAATTCTCATGGCACCAAAATTCGGTTTAGATGATTGTATCCAGCTCAAATTTTGATGCTACACTTATACTTGCAACCATGCTTATATAGTTATATGGCAGCTATCCATGGAGGGAATCACACCAGAATTTAGTCTAAACTTCTGTGGTATGATACGTTCATAATTTTTGGATAAAGGAGGAAAATAGAATTGGAACAAATAAAAAATTAAAAGAAAAGATGTAAATTTAATTGAGGAAATCCTGACCTCTAGATATAGATTTTTCGAGGAAATCCAACCTCTCAAGAGTCTTAAAGATTACAAATATATTTATGCTTAATCAGATAATTATTTTGAAACCCAAATGTTGGCTTTATACAAAGTTCTACAACTTCTACTACCAAAATAATATGACCCATAAACCAACTAACACAAACCTAGGACCCACTATGCAAATAACATGCACATAAAGTGAATCACTATAACTAAATACAAAAGACTAGGTAAACACTAACAAGTAACAACCAAATCAATGTAAATAAAACAAATGCATTTCCATGTTCTTGGTTCTCTGCATCATGTACACAACAAGAATAGTGGGCTACCCTTGTATGTACTACAAGCACCATGTATGATCGTATCATGGTAACTATTTGTTGAAGTTGGCTTGAATTAGAATTCTATAGTCCACCACCCTTGTGTTATTCTAGTGGTATTAGAATTACTCAATGACCTATGACTCACGGCAACTTTATGCCAAGTCCTTGTTTTGGTAGGATTCAGCAAAACCCCTTGCTATATATATAAGGCTTTAGGTCTTATTAGTGTGCCACAATATAGAATAATTAGATAAGGATTTCTCTAGGTTTATTCTTGGTGAGAGAGAGGTTAGGGTGTAATTGGGGTTTGGGTTCTTTGAGAGAGTCCTAGTACCACTGTTGTAATCTCCCTATTTTCTTAGTGAAACTTTCTCCCTATCGTCGCCGGTGGATGTAGGCATATTGCCGAACCACGTAAATTCTTGTGTTCTTTATTTATGTGTTTGATTTTTTTCTCTCTTCTTTAATCTTGCGCAAACAGTTAATTTTCACAACAATTGGTATCAGAGCTGTTGGTCGAAACAATGGTAATTAATGCTTCTATTGCGACGGTAGGCCTAGTTAAGTTCGATGGGACTGGTAACTTTGGGCTATGGCAAAGAAGGGTGAAGGATTTGTTAGTGCAGCAAGGTTTGGTGAAGGCTTTGTATGGGAAGACAAAGAAACCAAAGAAGATGACAGACGATGAATGGGAAGAACTAGACATGAAGGCGGTGAGTACAATTCGGCTATTACTAGCAGACGAAGTCATGTACGATGTCATGGAGGAGAACTCAACTGCAGGGATTTGGTTGAATCTAGAGAAAAGATATATGTCTAAATCCCTCACGAACAAACTGCATCTAAAGCAAAAGTTGTATGGGCTTAAGATGACAGAGGGTGCGAACCTAAGGCAGCACATCAATACCTTCAAACAAATCATTAGTGATATGTTACGAATTGATATAAAATTCGAGGATGAAGATAAGGCAATGATGTTCCTAACCTCCCTCCCAGCTTCCTACGAACACTTGGTGACGACCCTACTCTACGGAAAAGAAACTCTGGAATTAGAAGAAGTTTCAGGAGTCCTGTTGGATCACTACCAACGGAAACATAAGGATTCAGTTGAGAGTTCTGGTGAATGGCTAGTAGTAAAGGGTTATCAAGATCGTGGAAAGAAGAAAGACAAGGATGACAAATCTGCTAGGGGAAGATCTAAATCCAAGAACAAGATAATAAAGTGCTTCAAATGCCAAAAGAAGGGGCATATGAAGCGAGAATGTCCAGAATGGAATAAGGGGAAGGAAGAGTCCTCTACATCTATCAACGTAGTAGCAGACTCGGAATCTGATGGCGACATGCTTTCTGTTTCATCAAGCACTGACAGTTTGAACAATTCTTGGCTTCTGGATTCCGCATGTTCTTTTCACGTGACTCCCCACAGGAACTGATTCGACACTTATAGGTCAATTAATTGTGGTTCTGTTCGAATGGGTAATGATGCTACATGCACAATTATTGGAATGGGAACAATTAAAATTAAGATGTCCGATGGTGTGGTGAGAACATTAGAAGAGGTTAGACATATCCCAGATATGAGAAAGAATTTGATTTCATTAGGAACCCTAGACTCAAAAGGCTATAGCTATAAGTCTGAGAATGGGATAATGAAAGTTTCAAAGGGTGCTATGATTGTGATGACAGGTCAGAAAATAAGTAGCAATGTTTATAAATTGCTAGGAAATATCATTCTAGGTGGAGTTGGTGCAGTAGCTGAGTTTGAGGATGATGATACACTCTTGTAGCATATGCGGCTAGGGCATATGAATGAGCGTGGTATGAGGGAATTGCACAAAAGAAATCTGTTGACTGGGATTAAGTCATTCAAATTAGATTTCTGCAAATACTGTATTATGGGAAAGTAGTGTAAGGTGCGATTTAACACTGCCATACACAAGATAAAGGGCATATTGGACTACGTGCATTCAGATATTTGGGGGCCAATGAGAACTCCTTCGAAAGGAGGAGCTCAATATTTTATGAGCTTCATTGATGATTATTCCAGAAAAGCTTGGGTTTATTTCTTGCAGAACAAGTCTGAGGCTTTTGCTAAATTTAAGATTTGGAAAGCAAAAGTAGAAAATCAGACTGGAAGGAAGATAAAGTGCCTTAGGACTGATAATGGCACTGAGTACAGGGATGGTGATTTCTTGAAGTTCTGCGAAGAGCATGGTATCAAGAGACACTTCACAGTACGGAAAACTCCTCAACAAAATGGGGTGGCTGAGAGACTTAACAGGACCATCACAGAGACAGCTAGATGTTTAAGGTTGAATGCTGAGCTTCCTAAAATTTTTTGGGCAGAAGCAGTGGATATGGCTTGTTATATCATCAATCGATCACCTAGAGTTGCACTTGATGGGAAAGTCGCTGAAGAAGTATGGACAGGACAAGAAGTTGATTACTCTTTCATGAGAATATTCGGGTGTTCCGCATATGTTCATATCTCAGGTGAAGACAGGTCAAAACTCAATCCAAAATCAAAGAAGTGCATCTTTCTTGGTTTTAAGAAAGGGGTAAAAGGGTACAAGTTTTGGGATCCAGTTGCGCAAAAGGTGGTGATCAGCAGGGATGTAGTGTTTGATGAAAAGTCAATGACAAAAGCATTCAAGGAAGAGAAGTCTCAAGCAGCGGAAAGCAGTAATAACATTGGTAGATCAATGGTGCAGGTGGAGCTTGATGAATTGGAGTCTCAGTCAGATGAGGAACCTCACAGTAATGATCAAGAACAGGATAGCACCAGATCAGATAGGCCTAAACGCAACAAAAGACCACCGATCAGGTATGGTTTCGAGGATCTTGTCTCTTATGCTTTACTTACCAGTAGCGAGGATCCTTCTACATTTCAGGAAGCAATTGAAAGCTCTGAAAAGGATAAGTGGATGGAAGCTATGGTAAAGGAGAATGAGTCTTTGAGCAAGAACAAAACTTGGGAGTTAACGGAACTTCCAAAAGGAAAGAAACCTATAGGTTGCAAGTGGGTGTTCAAGAAGAAGGAAGCAGTATCAGAAAAAGAAGGGGAAAGATTCAAAGCACGATTGGTAGCAAAGGGATATTCACAAAGACATGGGATTGACTACGATGAGATATTTTCACCTGTAGTCAGGCATACATCTATTAGAGCGGTATTGGCTTTGGTAGCAGATCAGGATCTAGAATTGGAACAACTGGATGTGAAGACGGCTTTCCTTCATGGGAATTTGGAGGAAGAGATTTTCATGGTACAACCAGAGGGGTTCAAGCAACCTGGTACAGAGAATCTTGTCTGCAGATTGAAGAAGTCACTTTATGGGCTCAAGCAGTCTCCTAGACAGTGGTACAAAAGGTTTGATTCATATATGATCCAGATTGGTTATACCCGTTGTGAATATGATTGTTGTGTATATGTTCGTATACTTGAAGATGGTTCTTATATTTTTCTGCTACTGTATGTGGACGATATGTTAATTGCTGCTAAGAGCATGTGTGAGGTTAAAAGGTTAAAATCTTTGTTACACAAAGAGTTTGAAATGAAAGACCTGGGTGCTGCTAAGAAAATTCTGGGTATGGAGATTCGCAGGGACAGAGAGACAAGAAAGCTGTGGTTGTCTCAGAAAAACTACATCAGGAAGGTGCTTGAAAAATTTAGCATGTTGGATGCTAAGCCTGTGAGCACACCATTGGCGAATCACTTCAGATTATCTGGTAGTCAGTGTCCAAAGAATGAGGAAGAAATTAAAAATATGTCAAAGGTTCCATATGCTAGTGCAGTGGGGTGCTTAATGTATGCAATGGTTTGCACAAAGCCGGATTTGGCTCATGCAATGAGTACTATTAGCAGGTACATGGCGAACCCAGGGAGAAAGCACTGGAATGAAGTTAAGTGGATTTTCAGATACTTGAAAGGCACAGCGGAACATGGGATCTTATTTTCAAGACAGCCAGGGACTAATTCAGTTGTAGGATATGTGGATGCAGACTACGCAGGTGAGGTGGATGACAGGAGGTCTACTACAGGTTATGTGTTTACACTATCAGGTGGACCTATTTGTTGGAAATCTACATTACAATCCATAATAGCCATGTCCACTACAAAAGCTGAATACATGGCTGTAGCTGAAGCTGCAAAGGAAGCATTGTGGTTAAAGGGGCTAGTCAAAGAACTTGGTTTGAATCAAGGTGGAGTTTAGATGCATTGTGACAGTCAGAGTGCCATTTACTTGGCTAAGAATCAAGTTTATCATGCTAGGACGAAACACATCGATGTTAGGTTCCACAAGATAAGAGAGTTGATTGTTACAGGAGATATTGTTCAAGAGAAGGTGCACACTTCAGAGAATGCAGCTGATATGTTGACGAAACCGGTTACCACAGCCAAGTTCAAGCATTGCTTGGACTTGGTCAATGTTAGCAACTTGTGATAGCCCTTTGGGGCTATGGTGGCGGCGATGGAGGAGAAGTTCGTGAGGCTTGACCAATTCAAGTCAAGGTGGAGATTTGTTGAAGTTGGCTTGAATTAGAATTCTATAGTCCACCACCCTTGTGTTATTCTAGTGGTATTAGAATTACTCAATGACCTATGACTCACGGAAACTTTATGCCAAGTCCTTGTTTTGGTAGGATTCAGCAAAACCCCTTGCTATATATATAAGGCTTTAGGTCTTATTAGTGTGCCACAATATAGAATAATTAGAGAAGGGTTTCTCTAGGTTTATTCTTGGTGAGAGAGAGGTTAGGGTGTAATTGGGGTTTGGGTTCTTTGAGAGAGTCCTAGTACCACTGTTATAATCTCCCTATTTTCTTAGTGAAACTTTCTCCCTGTCGTCGCCGGTGGATGTAGGCATATTGCCGAACCACGTAAATTATTGTGTTCTTTATTTATGTGTTTGATTTCTTTCTCTCTTCTTTAATCTTGCACAAACAGTTAATTTTCACAACACTATTCATTAAATGTTTCAATGGTGACAAGAGAATATGTTCTGCATTCAAGCTCGCTCTTGATGAGTCTAATGTGCAGGAAGCGCCACGGAAAGTGGTTGTGGTAGTAGTAGTGGTACTGAAAAAAGGCAGGTTCAAGGGGAAAGAAATTTGAATGCCACTGAACAGAGGAAAATCAAAGGATTAGCACTATGAAAATTTCAAAAGCGGCAAATGCTAGGGGAATTGAACCTACATGTTATACTATGTATCCTAATTCTCACTGTTTGTTTCAATATGCTATTTATTTATTCAAGTTTTATATATCAAATCTTCAAACTTATCATTGCTTTCTTAGGATCATAATATGTATCTAAAAGGTTATTATGATTGTTAGCCGTTAGGAACATAAAAGGTTCATTTTCATTCGTTTTATCATGTAAAATTCTATTGATGACTAACTTTCTACCACAATTCGCTCAAGCTAACTCACTTTTCACTCGATCGAAATTACAAATTTTAGGGAACTAGTGGGCAATGTGTAGGGATGTGAGATTTATTCCATAAACGCTTCACAATGTGAAATTCGAACAGGACCTTCACTCCCTAAACCACTTGGAAGTACACGTATTAACCACTAAACCATCACCCTTTATGCTATATGATCTCAAGTGTTTTCATCATAAAATAAATCTTATACATCACTTTAATTAGAGTGTGTTCGGGCCTCATTTTTGCTATCCTGTGGCACATTTTTATTCGCTAACCCAACTCAAATATTGTTCTATAAAATGTGAGCGTTGACACAGTCTTCTTTGTTATGTTAAGCTTTTGACAGTCTTCTTTGTTTATTATCAAATCTTAAGCCTTTCTTTCTTACTTACTAGTTTGTTGGACAAATCATAGAAAAATTGTACTGTAACCAAATGTAATAAACTTCATCTGTCTTGTTTACCATTTTGGATGCTAGTATATATTGTGTTAAGTAAAATCTGACTTTCAATTTGAAAAACAAGCATTAGGGAAACGGGGCCTAATTCTCATTGCACCAAAATTCAGTTTAGATGCCACTTAGGCATTCGGCCCAATGGTAATCCTTCTCCACAAAAAGTCTCACCCCTTTATAAGGGAATGGGTTTGATTCCCGAGATGATGGGTATGTCCAGCTAAAATTTTGATGCTACACTTGTACTTGCAAACATGCTTATATGGCAGCTATCCATGGAGGGAATCACACCAGATTTTAGTGAGCAATGCGTCGGGGTGTGAGATTTATTCCATAAGTGCTTCTATTCGTGGGATTCAAATAGAACTCTCACTCACTAAATCACTTAGGAGTACGTGTATTGATTACTAGACCACCAAAATGGTCTCAATGTTTTCATCATGGAATAAATCGTATACATCACTTGAATTAGATTGTGTTCAGGCCTCATTTTTGTTATCCCCTGGCACATTTTTATTCGCTAACCCAATGACTCACAAACTATTGCAGCGTAATGTGAGCTCATGGCCCATATTTTCCAATTTACACGAGTCGAGTCCCACAATAATAGCCTTTATATACACAAAATTAACCATTACGTGGGAAATGCCCATGTCAAAATCATTGAGTTTTCTTGCCCAATAATCCTTTTTTTTAAGTTATATAGTCAAATAGGGTACTTTTAAAGTTATATCAAAAGGTAAGGTACTTTTAAAAATCGTCTCTTGAAGAGACGATTTCCATGAATATTATATATATATATATATTTTTTTTTTAACGCCTTTTATATATCTGTCTAAAAATTTAAAAAAAAAAGGACCAAAATCGTCTCTTGTAGAGACGATTTCGGTGGTTTTATTTTTTTTAAAACTCTTATTTTTTTAAACATAAAAAAAAAAAAAAAAAAAAAAAAAAAACCAAAATATTTTACAGCCTTCTTATTTTAAAATTTTTTTCCCAAACTTACTTTCCCGTCTCTCTCTCTCCGGCGACACTCTCTCTCTCTCAGTTCTCTGCGCCGGCTCTCATTGACGACTCTCTCAGTTCTCTTTTTCTCTTTCTTTTCTCTCTCTTTTTCTTTCTTCTCAGTTTCCCTCTTTTCTCTCTCGTTCTTCTCTTTCTGAACAAACCCTAACCCATATTCTCTCTCTTTCTTCTTCATACCAGATCAAGCCAGGCAGATGAACTCAGACCACCGCCGATGAATCAACTCCAGATGAACTCAGACCACCTACCTCCTTCCAGCCACCGTTTTCTGGCCAGCGCGAGCGAGAGCCGAAGCTTCGAAGATTCGAACCCGATCCCACTGAGTCAGGTTCGATTTCTCTACAATTCGTGAAGTTGGTCGAAAGGTCAGTGCTCAATTAATCTCTAACCCGCTCTCAAGCTTAGTTTTTGCTCTTCATTGTTGCTTCCTTTCTCTCTGCAAAAAAAAAAAAAATTCCTGCTCTGTTCGTTTTAATTTGACGAAGTCACTGATCTCTTTTGTTCGACTTCAAAATTCCGGATTTTTTTTGCTTCTTGTTGTTGAAGTTTTAAGCATTTGAATTTCGTGAAAAGGAATGAGGGGTTTTGGTTGGTGCAGTGGTGCAATTTGTGGTTTGTGCAGTGCGTGAGAAAGCCACGGTCCAAGTTTTTTTTTTTTTTGGTGATTCAAAACTTTAGGGTTTTGATTGAGTA
>BKZX01023552.1:3654-15371 GCA_014362285.1 Fagus crenata
TTTTTTTTAATAAATGACATGCATCTTTTTAATTTAATCTTGCCATAAATAAAATGTCCATGCATAATCAAGCTCATACATTCTTGAAATGATTTTAACTATGAATGATAAATAGAATCATGTTATGCTATTCTCTTCCCTTTTAAAGTCTTATTAATATTCATGTATGCTCACATGTTATGATATAGATATTAAATTGGATTATTATTATTATTATTATGCATGTATCTATTTATCCCATTTTGGTCACATTTTGTATATATCATGGTTATTAAGGTCAAAAATTGAAAAGAGAACAGCAAATGAGAAAGGAAAAATTGATTTATTTCCTTAAAACATATTTGTGCACAAAGAATGAAGAATTCATATTGATATAGAGGAATTAACAAATGAATAAATAGGCCAGTTTAGCCTCTCTATAGGAACCTTGACCGTTTGCATTTAGATGGGAGACCTTCAGGGAACCTTTTAAAGTCAGTGCAGTAGTTGTAAACCATGTATTTCTTTTGCACCCATCGGATTCTGTTCCTTCTAGTTGCATCAAGTGCTTGATCCTGCCATTCACTGGCCTACAAAGAATTGGTGGACGTGGACACAATACTGGCTTTGAAGTTTCTGTAAGAGGCTGTAAATGGAGCTTTTGTCCAGTCAGTCTTAACCAGCCCACCTCTTGTTGCCCAGTCATTGGCATTCCAGAGGCTTGAGTAAATCCTCATGGGTTGGCTTTTGGGAAATGGAACACCAATTGATTCCAAGTTGCAGGGCCGGCCCTGAGAATTATGAGGTCTAGGGTGGTGCAAAAAAATGAGGCATTCTATCTTTATAAAAAAAAAAAAAAAAAAATCATTGAAAAATTACTCTATATACGGTTTCTGTTACAAAATTACTAATTAAACTTTTATATTCAATATTTTCTAACAAATCTTGTTCAATAGATAATATGGCTAATATATTTAATCTTCCTTGTGACATAGTTGATCGCAAGTAAGATTTTTATAATTTTAACTTTGAAAAACTTCTTCCAACGAATGCGATTGTGACAAGTATAGTCAATAATATTCTATATGCAATAGATGAATTTGGAACAATTCAATTCCTTGATAAAATTAAGTATAATAGTCACTGTCCTTTTTTCTTTTGATAAAATCTCTTGTAAGACTTTTAAGTCTGAAAATAAATCAATATCATCAAGATCAAAAAAATTATCAGGTTTTAAAAAACCTTTAAGATTAACATAATACTTTTTCAAATTATCATAATTTAGTGAAGTTAGCTTCTTCACATCAAATAAATACAAAAAATTGTTCTCATACATACTTTGGTTAGAGAAATAAATTATTATTAAGCTTAATTTGAAGACTTGTTTTAAATATATGAGACTTTTTAATTTTTGTATATATAAATATATTGAGGTCTTTCAATAAGGGCTTTAAAAATTTTGGAATGAGGCCTAATTTTGAGGTGAGGCCTAGGGCGGTTGCTCACCTCGCCCTTGCCCAGGGCCACCCCTGCCAAGTTGTTAAACACTCTAATAGGAATGTTATCCACTAAAAACCTAAAAAGCAAGAAGTTGGCAAATGTATTAGTTTACTTATTCTTAAATGAAATTATAAGGAGGTTTAATGAAATAGTGTTGATTATTACATGATTCGTTGAGTGTTCCAGACCATGGAGTATGTGTGGAATGCCTTTGTGCGATCAAACCAGAGATGGAATTGTTGCTCTCTATTCCCTTTTCCATGTGAGAACACATTGGTATAGACTATATATGGATCCCCAAATAGGTTTCCCAAGAATTCAAAGTCAATCTCATCATGTGTAGGTCTTTGGGAAGATAACTGCAGAAAATTAAGTTCAATAAATGAGCTATACAAAATAACAACCAAGCCTTAGTCCCGAATTTTTTTTAGGTTGGCCAACAGATAAATTTAAAGGTGTAGTTATGTTGAAGAGGAAGCGAGACTTACGTAATATGCAGTGACCGTGCCTGCTGAATTACCAGCTACAAGCTTGATTTGCATGTCAATTCTTCCAAATAGGTACTCATTCTTGGACTGGAAACCGGAGCCGAAAGCCTCATCAAGGGAAAGAGTAAGAAGTTGGCCTCCATCAAGTATCTTGGCACGGTTATCTCCCCAAGTGATGTCAAATTCTTGATAGAAATTGGCAGCTGAGAGAGTCATTAGAGAAGTTAAAATGAACAATGAAAGCAGAAATGAAACTTGGAGAGAAGAAGAAGTAGTACTAGACATTTTTGTTACTTTAAGAGGTCTAGATAGGAGGAGATTAGTTTGGTTGGGAGAGAGATGAGGTTGTGATGGTAGAATTTTGATTTTGAATCCTATTTATAGGTGCTATTGGAGATGTAAGCTGTTGAGTAGTGCTAGCAAAGCCAGGTTGTTATTAAACTAAGTGGGGTGCGGCAAAAGTCATAATTTAAAACTGGAGACAGTTTTGCATATTGAAATGAAATATAGATATAGAGGAAGAAGCATAGGAAAGTACGAAGTTGTCTAAGTGAGATGGTAGAGAGATGGGTTAGTGTAGAAATATTGGTGATGTTGGAGCTAATAATTAACGAGTGGACTAAAGGAAATTCAAAACTATAATCCATTGACTAAAGGAAACACCAGACCAGGGTGTGAGAGAGAGCTTGGTGGTTGGAGTACCAACCAGGCTAGCTGCATAGAGCTGGCAAACTTTGAGTCCCCCCACAATTTTTGAATGGAACTAATACGCGTTTGGTGGTCATATACTTGGTCCTGCGCCTGCTGGAATTATGCTGGTTGCACTTAACCCTTACTTTATTTATAAAAAAAGGAATATAATATTCTATGCATTTTCCCGTTAGCATGTAATCATTGTAATGTGCCTTTTCTTCTTTTTCTTTTTTAATAAACCTTTTTTATAGTTGTTATAATTTAATGGGTTGGGATGGACCCGAGCCCATGATCCGCCCACTATGGGTTGTGGGTTTCATTTGGTCATGTGATAATAATAACTATCCATGATTTGAATTGGATCAAATCATGGGATAGTGGTTATCAAATCCCTTAAAAGAAGGGATGTGCTCTTATCTAATATATTATATTCTCTGTGAATATAATTTAATATACGTAGAGAAAACCAAATACAGATATAGAACAGTTTATATTATACAGAGAGAAAGCTCTCAAATTCACAAATGTGAAACTTTCAAATAATCTCTTAGGATTTAGTTCGTGGAAGAAAGGGCAACTCTAGTAGCCAACCTCAACCCACGAGAACAAGGACGAACACGAGAGCATAGAGAGGTTCATAAGATCAAAAGGAAAAGCAGTGTAACAAGCCAACCAAATCGATCCGGGTCTTCCGCAACGAGTAAGTATCTCAAACCCGGTCATATGAAATATGATTTACATTGGTATCAGAGCTATAGTTTGGCTTGATTCACTATTATGTGATGCTTTGATGTTATTTTATGATATGTTTTGTTAAGATTTCATGAAATGCTTATTTAAACATGTCAAGATAACAAAATTACGGATACTAGTATGTAAGATACTAAGGAATCGAAAAAAAACAAATTCTGCTTGAATATTTGAACTATACGAGTCCAAGTATCTATACTATAATATAAAACCGAAACTTTTTTACTTTTGGTTGACCTCATCATATTGCGCCACATAAGCTTTTGAAATCTCACAATTTTACACCTCATTGTTTTTATATATATATATATATTTTTAATTAAATTTAAATTTTATTCTATTATTAAACCTTCCGTTAGAATTTTGACACATCATATTTTCTTTAATATAAGAATATATATTTCATATATAAAACAAAATCATAATTAATGTCTAATACTAAAATATATTCCATATATAAACACAATATAAATATCTTTTAATAATAATCATAATTATCAATTTTCATCCATATTTTTAGAATTCTTTTTTTTTTCTTATGTATTTCATTTAATTTTGTTTTTGGCAATGGAGAAAGATGGATAGATTTGTTATAATGAAACCATGTGAGCTTGAAATGAGTTATGAAAATTATTTAGGTTTGATCATGTAATCATGTATCCATGTATTTATTTGTCCTTCTTCTTATTTTAAGTATCCTTTATTTTATTTTTGGATGGAACATGATCCATATGGTAAATATAAACATGAATCGTGTTTTATAAAAATTTGACTATATTCAACTTATGCTAAAAGAAAAATTACATTATATTAAATTTTAATTATCCTATGGTAAATACTTTCTTAGTTATTTTTTTAAACCAAAAAGCAGGATTTATCCTAAATCCAAAACATAAAATCTCTTTATCGATCTTGCCTACAATATTTTGAACTACAAAAAACGAAAAAAAAAAAAACAAAAACAAAAAAAAAAATAAAAAACAAAAAAACATATTCAACAAAGGACAGAGTTTGGCTAAAAACTGGTTTATTGTTAGCTTGCTACAACTCACTACATGGCAATTAATAAGATCATCCATGTGTATTTTAGTCACATGACCTATTTAATAAGTCATGTGACTTCTTTAAATAATACATGTGGATGGTCTTATAAGCTACCACGTAGTGAGTTGTAGCAAACGGGCTACAAACTGGTTTGTAGTTAAATCTTGTCCTTCAACAAAAGAAGTAAAAGGAATCAAAATTAATTTAGATTTTATTTTCAATAATTTTCCTGTGCATCGCACAGGTTTGCGACTAGTTATCTTGTAAAACAATCGCCATATGTTAAATAAGGCTTATACTGATGGTCTTATAAAGTTACTTGCGGTAACAAACAATGGTTATAAAATCTACATATAATACGTTGAAAGTATTTCAATAAAAGAAATATATATTGTTGAAAGCATGTGAAGTGGTCTACGGCCTATATGTAGATTTACATTAAAACTGCTGCTAATTTTTCTAAATAGGCTGTGCGGCCATTAATTAGCAATATATGTATTGTTATGGTTAGGTCGTGGAACCCATTGGGTTTTGACTTGAAAAATATATACGAAGAATAATGTAGGTGTAAGTGTAACTTTGTAAGTTAATAATACCTATGTTATAATCAATTAGCTCCAATTTTTATTCTTTTGGAAAGATTTTACAAAATGATAAAAATTTGAATTGCTCAAATTAATTGTCTTTGTGACAGTATATTATAATCTAGAATTTTCTATAAGATTTATTGTGATTAAACATCATGGAAAATTGTTTAAAATCTGGAAATTTTTAGTGTAGCTATTACAATCTTTTTGTATTGATTGAAAGCATGATATGTGTTGTCTATTGCTTGCTGCCCTAAAGAATTTTTTGGACCGTCCCATCCATTAAAAGACCAATATTTTTGTTGATGTGCAAGCATATTAGTTCTAGGATTAATGGATTGGCAAAATTGACAATTTATTTAAGCTTATGTTCTTGTATGCGTGTATAGCTTAAGAATATTCCATGAGGTATAATGTGAAACGTGACATCCCCATTTTCCCATTTAATTTAATGTAAATTAGATTCTTTTGTAGTAGGGATTAATTTTTGGCAATGTAATTTAAATTATAAGGTTGTATTATTTTAAGGGAAAAACTTGTAAGGGGATGTGTTTCACGCCAACATTATACGTGGAATATTCTTAACATGAGTTAAATTGTCAATTTAAGAATCCACATGGGATTCTTGCACAATGAATGGTGTATGGCGCAAACAAATGATGCATGACTATATATTATCTATTAATATACAATGTTATGCATGATTATATTATTTGTTAATATAATAAAATGGCAAATATTAGGCGAGGTCCTATACCCCTAATATATAAATTTACTCGAAAATTAATTAATAAATATATTCTTATTCCACATATTTTGGGAGATGATTCCGAGCCTAGCAGAGTTTCGATCTCAAATGTGTAGAAAGATAATATTTATTAATTGGATTTTCGATTAAATAAGATAAAGATGTGCAAAATAACTAATAAGTCGACCCTTTTGTGAATTGAATGTAGATATAATGGCAGCAAAAAATGTAGTAGCTGATCTAACTAGGGGCGACAAATTAACTGGCAACAATTATGACATTTGGCATAGGAAGATTCAGTATCTTCTTAATGAGCAAGAGCTCCTGGAAACTTTGTCCAGTAAAATGACCAGACCTGAAGATGGGAATACGGCCCAACACAGATGTGATTTGGAAGCCTAACAGTCTTGGTTTAAAAAAGATCGAAGCATGCACTTTACTATGCTAAGCAGCATGCATGATGATCTGATTGGAGAGTATGAGAGTTTCCAAAATGCCAAGGACATGTGGGACCAACTCAAGTTTGACTTCGATGGTACATCTACCACTAGGCTAAGGAGCCTAGTCCTCAAGTTTGAGGTGTACCATAAGGATCCAAAGCATACGATGACTGAACATCTTAGAATGATGTCTGGAATGATTCATGACTTAAAGGCTGCTGGAAATGTCCTTACTGATGAGCAACAAGTGCAAGCTGTAATACGATCCCTTCCTAATTCATGGATTAGCATGAAACAAATCATGACCCATAATGAGAATATCAAAAACTTTGCTGATATATCTCGTCATGTGGAATTGGAAGCGGAGCACCAAAAGGCGCCAAATCTGCAGCCCTTATCGCCCATGGTGGGCAGCGCAAACCAAATGGGTTTAAGCACAAAGGCAAGGTGGGCCTAGCATTAATGCTCCCAAAGTCAACAAGGGTGCAAATCAGCACAAGCACAAACGCGGTGCAAAGAAAAATATATCCAAAATGAAGTGCTACAACTGCAACAAACTGGGACACTTCGCTCGTGATTGCATAGAGCCAAAAAAGGTATCCCTTTCACTCGATCTTAGTAGCATTTATGTATGCTATCCAAGTAGCATTTTTGTATGCTCACATGTATTTGTTGCTAAATCTATTTCTGATTGGATTATAGATACAGGAGCAACAAGACATGTAGCTCGAGATCGAGCAGGGTTCGTAGATTATAGAAAGATTCCAACTGGGACCCATGTTGTGTACATGGGAAATGGAAATTATGAAGAAACATTAGGAGTGGGTTCGTACCAACTTCACTTGCACATAGGGCGCACACTACTTCTCCATGACGTCCTTTATGTGCCTGGAGTCCTTTATAATCTTTTATCTGTTTTTACATTGTTGCAGTTAGGATATGATTTTCATTTAAGTTGGAATGGTCTGGATATTTTGTTGGATGATGTCATTTTTGGACATGGGTCAATTTGTGAAAGTTTATTTAAAATTGACTTATTTGAATCTTCTACCTCATCTACTTTTGTAATTGATTGTAATATGACTATCAGTTCATCTACATGGCATGCCCGACTGGGGCACATAGGGAAAGATAGGATGGCCAGGTTAGCTAGAGAAGGTCTTTTAGGCCCACTTGCTAAGGTCGACCTACTTATATGTGAGCCTTGTTTGGCAGACAAGGCATGTAGAAAGCCTTTTGGTAAGGTTGTGAGAGCTACTCAACCACTTGAGTTAATCCACTCAGATATTTGCGGACCTATGAATGTAAAGGCACGTCATGGCGCCTCATATTTTCTCACATTCATTAATGACTACACGCGATATGGTTATATTCAGTTGATCGCTCACCGCTATGAAGCTTTGGATTGTTTCAAATGCTTTGTAGCAGAGGTTGAGAATCAACATGAAAAGAGTCTAAAAGCTCTTTGAACTGACCGTGGGCGCGAGTACTTGTCTGATCAATTTAAGGATCTTTGTGAAGAAAAAGGGATACGCAGACAACTTACTATTTCAAACACTCTGCAACAAAATGGTGTAGCAGAGAGAAGGAATAGAACACTGTTAGACATGGTTAAATCTATGATGGTGCAAGCTAACCTCCCAATATCTTTTTGGGGGGATGCACTTTTGACTGCTGCCTACATACTTAACCGTGTGCCTTCTCAGTTAGTTTCCTCCACCCCATACGAACTTTGGAAAGGCGAAAAGCCCAATTTGGAGCATTTATGCCTTTGGGGATCTGCTGGTTTTGTACACAGCACCGCCCATAAGTATGGAAAATTGGGCCCTAGAGCTAGGAAGCATATCTTCATAAGATATTCTGATAGCTCGAAAGGATATGTCATGTATAATGAACATCCCAATGGAGGAATGACTGAAATAGAGTTACGCGATATCGATTTCGTTGAGACTGATTTCCCTAGCATTGGCGATGTTAACAGAGATCTTGACCTCTATGAGTTAGAGGAAGATGAAGGCACCTTACCATCTTCAAGCAAGGGTGGAGGATTAGTTCCTCGTCCTGTAATCATTGAAGATAATGGGAGTGATCTTCAACCTAGTGGCAGTATTACACTAGATCAAGATTCTCAATCCCGCCGAGTTAGCAACAGAGGCCACATTCCTTATCATCATTTTGAGATTGAGGGGAATGTTCTCCTATGTGATGCTAAAGATGTGGATAAGCCTGCTTCTTTCAGTGAAGCACTCCATTCATCAGATAGGGATGAGTGGATGACTGCTATACAGGAAGAGATGAGTTCCATGGACAAGAATAATGTCTGGGAGTTAGTTGATCTTCCGCCTGGGCGCAAGACCATTGGAAACAAATGGGTTCTAAAGGTCAAACGTAAGGCAGATGGTTCAATTGACTGGTAAAAGGCGTGCCTCGTGGCGAAAGGCTATACTCAACGAGAGGGTATTGACTATGAGGGTACATTCTCCCCAATGGTGAGATTTGCCTCTATACGCCTGATCCTATCCATTTTAGTAAAACAGGATTTAGAGCTTTTTCAAATGGATGTTAAGACTGCATTTCTCAATGGAGAACTAGATGAAGAGATCTATATGGCTCAACTAGCGGGGTTTGAAGCCAAGGGACATGAGCGCAAAGTGTGTCGTCTCAAACATTCCATCTTTGGTCTCAAACAGTCATCTAGGCAATGGTATTTGAGATTTCATGATTCCATTACCTCTTTTGGTTTTGAGATGATTGAAGAAGACCATTGTGTGTATCTTAAACGATCCAAGAGAAGCATTCTAATCTTGTCATTATATGTTGATGACATCTTGCAAGCTGGAAATGATATGGATTCCATTGTCACCACTAAGGATTCCATTGTCACCACTAAGAAGTGGTTGTTCTCTACTTTTGAGATGAAGAACATGGGTCAAGCAAATTTTGTGCTAGGAGTTAAGATTACCAAAGACTGTTCAAAGAAACTTCTTAGTTTATCCCAAGGGACTTACATCAAGAAGATTCTTGAACATTTTCATATGCATAACTCCAAACCCATTGACATTCCAATGGAAAAAGGATGCACTCTCAGCCTAGACCAGTGTCCTAAGAATGATGAGGAAAAAAATTAAATGTCCAAAGTGCCATATGCATTTGCAATTGGGAGTCTGATGTATGCGATGTTGTGTACACGTCCAGACATATGCTTTGCAGTTTGCATGGTTAGACGCTATCAGAGTAATCTTGGACTTGCTCATTGGAGAGCGGTCAAGAGGATTCTACGGTACCTTCGTGGAACCATTGATCATGCTCTATGTTATTATGGCGAGGACCTGAGATTGACAGGTTACAACGATGCTGATTGGGCCAGTGATAAGATTGAGCGCAAGTCCACCTCAGGTTATGCATTCATACTAGGAGGTGGAGCTGTTTCTTGGTGTAGTAAGAAACAGTCATGCATTGCACTCTCTACCATGGAGTCAGAATATGTGGCTTGTTCAGCAGCTGTCCAGGAAGCTGTTTTTCTAAGGAGATTTTTGCAACGTTTAGGTGTTACAGCTCATGCAGAGGATGCTGTATTACTATATTTTGATAGTACATCAGCCCTAGTGTATGCAAAAGACCCTAAATACCATGGGAAGACCAAACACATTGAGCTTTGGTACCACTACATTCGAGATATGGTTTCACAAGGGGAAGTGATCTTACAGCATATATCTACTGGTAGCATGGTGGCTGATCCTTTGACCAAGCCTATTGCTAGAGATTTGTTCTTCTCTCATACTGAGAGTATGGGACTCCGTAGGATATGATATGCTTAGATACTTTGTTTTTGTATCAACATTATTGTTATTGTTTTATGATATAAGTATTCATTTTATCAGCTTTATTCTTATGTGAAATATTGTTGATAGCACATCTTTGAAATATGTTACCAGGCAAGAATAGACCCTCTCACACGGGTGATTCACCTTGGCGCTTCGATAGCGAGCAAGATGAGACATTTATGTCATTTAGTGCTAAGATAGCGAATTAAGACATCTATATCTTTGGCACCTAGAAGGTGAGCAAGATATATATACTTTAGTGACATGTCACCTTAGATGGAGCTAAGATGAGATCTCATAATAGGTCGAACATAGAGTGATGCCAAGACTCTATGTAGCCTGAATTATAGCCGAATGTGAGTTTTTCAGGCAGGCACTTGGAGAGTGACTGGGCTAAAACTTAGGTTAGGCACTTGCATAGCGACTAGACTCAGATTCGTATGCGTTTCTACCCATTCATAGTGACATGCTCATTTTTATGAGATAACGCCATAGCATACAATTCATACTATATGTGTTTTATGTCGACCGACAGTGGGAGTGATGAATGATCTCTGCTTCGTCACTGTGTGAGCCACAAGGATCAATGATCCTATTTTTACCCTTTGTCGACCTAAGACTATGTCATGAAGAGGAAGCTTAATATCGCTACTTTAGCATGCAAACCGAGGACCATGAATGATTCGGTCTGACGGGGTATGTCTGGGAAAGCGGTTGAGCCCAATTTAATTGACATGAGGACTTAAGGAAGACTGTTTGATATTAGACCATGTTATGTAACTCATTGCTGGCCAACGTCTATGTTGTAATGTGTTTGCAATATAGGACATGAGCACATCACATATTTGGGGTAAAGCACTGCTTACCATGAGGGATGAAGAGTGCTTAATCTGGTATAGTCAAACCGTCTAGGGTGTAATCGAGATGCTCTCGAATGATGCACTTTTATTGGTCAAGAGATAATTTGATAATTGTTGCTCATGAGGCTGTACATTCTTCTCATGAGGTCGCACGAACTATTTTCTAATATGAGGAGATTATTGTAAAGATTGAGAGATTGCTTCACCTTATGTGGGTGGATGCCTCACCCTGTGTGGGCAAGTGGGAGCTGTTATAATTTAATGGGTCGGGATGGACCCGAGCCCATGATCCGCCCACTATGGGTTGCGGGTCCCATTTGGTCATGTGATAAGAATAACTATCCATGATTTGAATTTGATCAAATCATGGGATAGTGGTTATCAAATCCCTTAAAAGAAGGGATGTGCTCTTATCTAATATATTATATTCTCTATGAATATAATTTAATATACGTAGAGAAAACCAAATACAGATATAGAATAGTTTATATTATACAGAGAGAAAGCTCTCAAATTCACAAATGTGAAACTTTCAAATAATCTCTTAGGATTTAGTTCGTGGAAGAAAGGGCAACTCTAGTAGCCAACCTCAACCCACGAGAATAAGGACGAACACGAGAGCATAGAGGGTTTCATAAGATCAAAAGGAAAAGCAGTGTAACAAGCCAACCAAATCGATCCGGGTCTTCCGTAACGAGTAAGTATCTCAAACTCGGTCATATGAAATATGATTTACAATAGCCATTTCTATACCTCATCTCAATATGCAAACCTGTCTCCAGTTTTGAATTATGACTTTTGCCA
>BKZX01023567.1:0-10291 GCA_014362285.1 Fagus crenata
TCAAGTTAGATCATTTTGTTCTGGTGTTCGATTTGGGGGACGAGGTGTTCCGTGAGATCTTGTTGCCGAAACTTCCAAACCCGGGAGAATGTGTATATAATTTGTGCGCGGTATATGGGAATTCAATTGCATTGTTTCAAACCATGATTTTTAGTCATCATCTCAATATATGGGTGATGAAAGAGTACGGTGTTGCGTCCTCGTGGACCAAAGTTTTGACTGTTCAAGGTCCTGGAGAGGTGATACCAAGGGCAATAGGTTTTAGGAGAAATGGTAAGGTTGTGTTGAAAATGGATGATAGGAAGCTGAGCTCGCAGGATATTGAGACCCAAGAGAAGAAGGATCTTAGGATTACTTCATATATCTATACTTTTGTTGATTCTTATGTTGAGAGTCTCGTTTTGCTAGACAAAGCTGCCAACGGTGCAGTTACATACTGAGGAAAACACGTAAGATGCTTTATACTAAATATATAAAGTTCAATATGGCACTGTTCTATAAATTCTTATTGTTGATTGAATACCTTAATTGAGTTGCTTCTTATCAAGGTTGTGGTCAGTGTCGGTTATATTGACATCATCTTCTGTTTCTAAAGTGTTTGCTTTGTGTGTGTATTTGTCTTCACCTTTACAACATTTGGTTACAAATGTTTTCTGTAAATATGATAAGCACTCATTGAGTTTGATAATTCTTCTTCTATGCAAGCATACAAGAGGTTTTGCTTTGTTTGTAGCTCACTGATGAATATATTCCCTTAGTTGGAAGGGAAAACTATTGAAGTTCATCTGTAGTTATCATCTTTTTAGCCTTTTATTTTTCTGTAATTGAAAACATGCTGATGAACAAAGCTTATGGTCTATTCTCAATCTGAGTGGATAAATGCTTCTGGCCTATTCTCTTTTGCCAATATGTCTGAACAACTTGATAACTATTCTTTTAGTACTTAATGTTTTTGTACCTTATGTGTACATCCTGTGTACATGGGCTGCCCCTTTGAGTTTAATCAATTTTTTTACTTATAAAAAATAAAAATAAAAAACATGCTGATGAATGAGAGTGATTTATGTTTGTACAAATGAGATCTGTAATAATTTGTGATTGTTGCTTGGCAAGAAATCGAGTTTCAGTTTGTGGTTTTCGCATATAGTTATCTTGTTATGGAGGATGCTAACTGTTGCAAATAGAGGTTCATAACAGGATGCTAACTGTTATGGAATATGCTTAGATCATTTACCTGTCCCCCATTCCCCTTGGTGCAAATGCTTATGTGCTAAAGGCTTGGAGTACTTCTTAATATGTACATACTGAGAAACCACAAATATCAGTGTAGGTTTTTTCATATATGGTTACTACACTACTTAGTGTAATTTTATCTACTTCTGTTTTTTTTTTTTTGTTTTTTTTTTTTTTTATGGCATCAATACTTCCGGTCTTAAATGATAAACAAGAATATGCACTTACAGTTCTTAATTTCTAGCAGGACGTTGTGCAATCATGGTTGGTGATGAGCTGTAAATAAGTAAAAGACTTTAACTCAACAAAAGAAAAGATTCAACAAATCTTTTTTATGGTGTTTAGTAACTTTAGTTTCTCACTGCGGAATTATTTTATTATGTCAAAATGGATTGTAGCTGTTTATGTTAAACTCCTTTTTGTGGCTATGCCATTCTTATGTTAGTATTACCGGATGATTTGCAATTTTGTTTCAGTGTATTTACAAATTAAGTACTTAATTATGTCTGCCATGCTTGTATTGTGATGAAGATGCTTGGCAACTCAATGTGTGTATTTTGGGAACAAGGATATGATACCCAATTGTGTTAAATATCTCCTTGCTTAGTCAACTAGATAGCAGTTAAACTATCTAATTGCTCTAAAGGTATCTATCAAATACATCTAAGATGATAGGAAGTTAAAAGGAGGGGGGAAAACAACAATGCATATTACATATTACCATCTAATAAATTTTGGTACTAAAATATGATTATTGTTGTTGATGTTGGATAGCTAAGCTAGGAAAATGGGATTCATAACTTGCAAGCTTGTAGGCGAGGTGCCTTTGGAACCTCAAGTATAAATTGTTATGTTGGAAGGGAAACTATAGCCCACACTAAACCCATACACAAAAAATGCAAGCAAGCATCTATATGAATGGGTAACCAGAACCTAAACCGATCTCATGATCCTATTTTTCTTTCTCTAAATACAATTCAATGTCCAATTATGTTTCGTCACTTTTCAACATTTGCAAATAAGAGGTTGGTGCTAAAAATTGATTATAATTTTGTTTTCGTCCCTAAACTTTACACTAGGTTTGTTTTTTGTCCGTAAATGTTAAAATGTTCATTTTTCGTATCTAATTTTTTTAAAATTTTCTAGTTTTTGTATGTCCATCCCCGTTAACTTTGAGCATACGTATCCTAATTGAGGCTTGAGGTGAATATTCAATAATTGGACATCGATCATTTTTTTTTTTAAAAGGTACAACACATGGTACCAAATAATTGATCACACGCACGTTTGGAAGTTAGATATTAACCAAAACACTCCTTGTAAGTAGACAAACAAAATTGACACACAAAAAAAAAAAATCCCCAATTCATTAGTTGTTCGAATTGAAGAATAATCTCGGCCTTCTTTTCTTCTTTATTAATCCAAACAATGTTCTTGAAATTTTGTTTGAAACTATTTTTTGACTTATTGCTTGCTTAGTTCATGGGCTTCATTTATGCTTAACTCTACCATTTTCAATTGTATTGAAAACCTCCATCTTCAGTGGCAATGGTAAATTGAGTGTCAGTCCTAGACCCTACTTGGATTTTCATGACATTGCCAATTTGCCATGACTTGAATCATTGTTCCTCTAAGGGGATCTTTGATTTCCTCTGTTTTTAATTTTTTTTTCTTAAAATATGATGCTCTCAAATTGGAATAAATTAAGCGTGAAAGTCAAATTTGTACCACCTTTCCTTCCTCCCCAAATAGCATCTCAAGACCATATCTTTGCTAAACACTAATATGACAGATAAGCAAGACTTGTAAGAAAATAAGGTATTCAAACTTTTCTGCCAAAATAATGAAGTGGTGGATTCAAAGAACCTGTACAATATAGGAGGTAGTTTGAAGATTTCACCTCCATGCTTATTAAACCAAAATTTAATTGTTTTGTTGAATTCATATAATTTTGTAGGACATGCACACAGAAGATTGTGTAAATTTTAGTATCAATCAATTGAAGATTTTGAAGCATACCCAGCAAGGGCAGATTGAATGTTAAATTTGTGAATCCTAAGCCCCCGTTCCCTTCTGCAATATTCAACCCATGCAAGTGAAATTTTGCATGCATCCTATTGATTTATGTTATGACTGCAAATATTTCCAGGATTGCTGATGATTACATATTGGTACTTATGATCTCTGTGATGTGATTGTAATAATAGTGTTTAGCAGGAAAATTAGGGGAAAAAGAGAGTGAGCGAGCTAGAAAATTTAAGAATGCAAAAGAAAAATTGGGTCAGGTTTAGGAATGTGTTCTGGAATTCTTTGATGTATAGGTACATATGGGAAGCAGAACTATGTTTCAGTTTAATATCACTATAATGAGATAATTTGTAAATATTCTGTGAATACTTTCGATGTATTGATTCTTTTTGTGCCAGAGGTCACCCCTACAAGATAATTTTGCCCTTTAACAAGATGTGACTCCCAAATTCTGTCATAGGGATCATCTGGGTACCTGAGAAATATATATAAGGTACCAGAATGCTTTAGTATTATTGTCTCTTTTATTGACTCTCCTCTCTCAGTCTCACATGAAAGTGAAAGTGCAATGACTTTTACTATAATAGAGGGAGGTGCTTGCAGAAGGAAAGAGGCATCTTAGGATTAGTATTTCCCGAAAGAAAGCAAATTTAATTGACAATGAGAAGGGATCAATCACTTCAACTTTCTGTGCTATCTTTGTTTATGTCATTACCATCACTTCTGGCTAGGTTCTTAATGCCAATAGCTACTCATCCTGGTCATTCACAACCACCTTACTGTATTTTTTAACTTTCACCCATGTGCTTGGACATGAGTTGTAACTCAAGGATACCACACAAATCAAATGTTAAAAATCAGATGAGAAACCAAAGTTAAGATTTACTTCACTTTGGTTCAGATTAAAACTGCATGATGGTAAACATTTATTAAATCTCTTGTGGATCATGGTTTTCTTGATAGTGAAATGCAAATGACACAAAATTGAGAACTTATCACTCTTATCAAGATTAATGGGCTGTCCAAAGAAAATTTTCTTTTGTTGCCTGGGATCAAATCATGGCATCCAACAGGGTGTATTGTGTCAAACAGTTTACACGTAAAACAAATTTTAATTGTCAACTTGATTCCAAAACAAGTAATCATTATGTTATTAGTTATGACCAATAAAATAAGATTATGTTGGCTAAACATGTATATTTCACCATTACATTCAATAGTCTAAAATTTGCACAACATTTCTCACACAAAATTCAGTTTATATATATAATAGCCATAGTCTAAGTTTTCAACATCAAAAGCAACATTCATGGCTACAACAGAATGAAAGAAAACACAACATAATAACCGATTCCTTGGTTCACAAAATACATAAATAAGAAATCTTCCTAACAACTTAACAAATGACTTGTTGATATGGAGATGACGGCCTTGCTAGAAACTAACTTACTATGTTTCATCTTCAGATGAGACATTCACCTCATTAAGTAAAACCAAGTTCTCCATTAAATTAGCTGTGTAGGTCACGCCTGCATTACCTGGAATTCCAAGAATTTTCTTCTCATCTAAACTCTCAGGATCAAGTAAAATGATTCTTTTAGGATCACATGATAATAACCCATAAGGACTGTACTTCGTAATCAAGAATTCTCCATTGACCGTGCAGCCAAAGAATTTATCAACTCCTGACACCGGAATACTTCTTTTAGTCCAAGACTCCACTAAACCATACTCCTGCATCAGCCATATGTAGCATATGCCACTCTGCTCAAAAACAATAAGGGCTAGCAATCCCTTGAACACTACAAGGTGTTCAGAATCTAGAGAAATTCCATCTAAGTAATTCTGTGGCAGTTCACAAAAACTCTCATCATTGACATCAAATGACAAAATGAATTTGTGGTCTGGAGTATAAGCTATAGAATGCAAACCACCGTTAAAGAATAGACATGGTGTGGCATCTATATTATGTACAGACTTACTTAATGAGTCCACTGATATTACAACCTTTCTCCACAAATCTGTACTCAATGTGTAAACCTCAGCCTTAACTGACATCACTCTTTCTTCAGTAGAAACACGATGCACATTAAACATAAATCTCAGAATCTTGTAGTCATTGCTTTGAGAATGATACGCAAGACCAACTGTGACATGATGAGCACAATTAAGAGAGTCAGGCAAGCAAGTACCTACAACCTTCTTAATCTTTCTAATGCTTGGGTTGCACAAATATATTATACTACCAACACCTTTGTAATAATCACCAGTGCAGTAGATGTAGATCATGCCATTACAGAAGCCAGTTATGCGGCGACACTTAAAGGGGAATTCAATGCTAGAAATCAGGCTAAACGTGTTGTCACTATTGCAAACAACAGTATGCAATGTGTTGTGCAACGAATAAATAGATGGTGTAAATAACAAATAGCCATTGTTTTTGTTTTTATTGGCTCTTTTGTTTACTCGGTCGAGGTGTGTGGTAATGAAAATGGGGTCGGTGATAATGGAGATCCAAGATTTGGAAACACATCTGAATTGAATTAAGGATTTGACTGGCAACCATGTCAGGATTTCGTAGATGACTTCTTCTGGAAGTGGAAGACAAAGAGCCTGAGATGACAATATATTTTCAGTCGGTCAAGACATCACTATTGCAAACAACCGTAGGAAAATCTTTGCAACATGAACAAGAAGATGGCGTATATAAGAGAGAGCCATTGAGGTGTGTGGTTGACAAAAAATGGGGGAGATTTTAGAATTCTTGAGAGTTTAAGAAAAAATATTAAATCTGTTCGATTGACTAAAAGTGGGAATGAAAAAAAACTCTGATAACCTCAAAATCCCACAAATCATGGGATTCTAAAGTCTTGCCAAAAACCAAGGAATGAAATGTATGCCTATTATGGTCTGTATTATTATGGAATGGAATGAGTATAAAGAATGATAGCTTGTGATAGATAATAAAGTGATGTCATTGTTATTAATAAAATCTTTTCTACCTTGTGATAAAATAAAAATGAAAAGTATTTGATCATTGTGTACTCTTTTCATTCATAACACCAATGTCTTCTTTTTTAAATTGCTTAAGAGAAATCTCTAACCCTCCTCTAAAAGATAGCTTTGAATTAAAGAACAAACTAAGAACATTAGTACATTACAAGATGAAATAATTACCTTATATTCCTTCCTATTCCTACAATGGATTGGTGCTCTGAACCAGGAAAAGTTAAACAATAGAGAAACACTATATGCAAAAGTCAGCACTCTCAATAACAAGAAAAATATATATGCAAAAACCACAAACTGAACCACTATTTCTTGCCAAGTAACAATCACAAATAATCACAGATCTCATTGCTACAATCAGAAATCACTCTTATGAACCTGAGATTGCTTTGTTCATCTGGAAAATAAGAGGCTATAAAGATGCTAACTTCCTATGAACTTTATAATTTTTCATTCCAAATTGGAGAATATATTCATCAGAGAGCTACAATGGAGGCTTGCATACAAGAAGAACTATCAAACTCAATGAGTGCTTATAAATATTTATAGAAACACTAGGTAACCAAATGTTGTTAGTTGAAGACAAATACAAACACACAAAACAAACAATTTACATTCATTAGTTGTTTGGAGCCAAAACCACACATAGATCAAAACCAATGCCTTCTCTTTTTGATAAGTCAAAACCAATCCCTTTTGTAAAAATATAAAAACAAGAATGTAAGCGGTAAGCATTGCTTCATCAGCAAATAGAAAACTAAAAGGAGAAAGGAAAAACCAATGGAAGGCATAACACCTAAAGGCATAGATGGCTCCTTATGGTCCTTAAGAGGTATGTGATCCTGCAAGGCTGCAACACCTTGACATGAAAGGTTTCTACATCATTAAGGAGAAGATTGGTCAACATGTAATGTTCAAGTAAACGCTAATCATGAACATAGTGATTTGGAAATCTAGAAAGTCAGGGAGGTCTACAAGTACAGAAACATGAAATACAATTAGACACTACTGGGGTGGATTGATTGAGATCTTATATGGTATGCTTGCTGTTACCAAGTACCCAGTACTATTAAATAGACTCTTATGCAAGAATTGGGGTTTTACATTAGCTTTTATGGGATCAAGTTCTATTTCTTTGTAAGTATGGTAGTTTTAAGTTGATGTCTTCTATCTACCTAGTTTTTCTCTTTTACTGTTTCCACTAGTGTCTGCCTATTGCTTCCACTTCATACAATTGACAGATAAGGTCCTGACTACACACACGGCGATCCAATTTGCTATTACTCTTGATGGCATTGGGTCATTGAGGAACCAAATCCTCCACTGCAATCACAAGATCAATATTCCATTTACAGTAAAAGTCCTTGAAGCTAGAATATTGGAACACATTCAATCTTTGGAGGTAAGCAACAAGTTTGATATGGAGAACCAGCCTTGCTGGGAAGCCCCTCCAATAGATGTTACTAAGCTGAACATTGATGCAGCTCTTTCAAGTGACAAGGCCACTATAGCAGTGATAGCACGTGATCATAATGGCACTATTATTAAAGCTTGGGCTAAGCAGAATGATATTTTAGACCCAACAGTGGCTGAGGCAAATGCTATCTGTTGGGTGCAAGAACTGACTTCATCTTTTGGGTTCGAGAAAGTAATTGTCGAAAGCGATGCTAAAAATTGTATTGAAGACTTGTATGGGCATCCCGACTGGAGCAATTGGAGAATTAGTGCTGTGAGCTCTTAGTCATTAGATTTAGTTTCTTGTTTAGTTATTGTAAGTTTCAATGGGTTAGGCGTGATGCAAACCAAGTGGCTCATTCACTGGCTAAGATCTCCCTAACCCTTGAACTCCCTTTGTGTTGTAATAACGACAATCTCCCTCCCTTTGTTAATGAGGCTTGGTTTAGAGATTTGTTCCCTGTGCTTTAAAGAAAATCCCATTTAGCAAAAAATAAAAATAAATAAGAGATGGAAATTAAAAACAATGGAATGAAATAGAGTCAACAAAACAATACATATAAGCAGACTTTTGACATTACGTAATTAGACTTTTGTTCAAGTGATATCCATCTTTTTTTTCCCTGGCTCTAGGGTTTAGGCAGTCTTAAACCCTAGCCGCCGTGTGGAACTCTGTTTTGTCTCCGTACAAGTATTTTTTCCCAAGAGTTAGGTGGCGCTCGGTGGAAGTTTGATAGGCAAGTTTCAACCTGATAATGGAGGAACTCACGAGATTGTGTGATCGTATGTCTCTAACTGCGAAGGAAGGTGGCAGAGTGGACCTTAGTGATTCCCAGGAAGTCTTGGGTGGACTGTTGGCAGCGAAATTCTTAACTAAGAGGGTCTTGAACTTGGAGGCTGTAATGCGAACTCTAAAACCTCTCTGGAGGTCAGTGCATGGTTTTAACGAGCGCGACATGGGAAATAACAGGGTGCTGTTCCGTTTTACTGATACGGCAGACATGGAAAGAGTGCTTGCGAATGGCCCGTGGTCTTTTGACAAGTATCTGATTCTCCTTAAGAGACTTGAAGATGTCCAATCTTTTTCCGAGGTGGTGTTTGACTCGTGCTCGTTCTGGGTACAGATCCATGATCTGCCAGTTCGATGCATGTCCAGTGGGGTATGTGGACGGATTGGGAAGACATTGGGGCATGTTGAACAGATGGAAGAGTTTAATGAAGGACGTGGAGGCGGAAATTTTATGAGGATACGAGTACAACTAGACATAACACAACCACTGTGCAGATGAAGGAAGATTTGGTTAGGTGGTGAGCAGGATCATTGGGTTTCTTTGAAGTATGAACGACTGCCAATATTCTGCTACTGGTGTGGCCAGATTAGTCATGATGACAGGGATTGCGCCATTTGGTTAAACAACCGAGGGAGGATGACCCCAGATCAACAGGAATATGGTCCATGGCTTCGGGGTGAGATGCCCCGTTTCTCACGCCGAGAAGGGCAGGGCCGTGGAGCACCACCACGCGAGTTCTCGTCCTCAGAAACAAGGGGAGAACCGTCGCCGGTCCGAAGTGTAGCGGTGGATGTTCAAACTAAGGCAAATATGGCAAGTCCGGATATCACGCCAACCCCTAATTTTGTAACGGAAAAAATGGAATTCCAGGCGAAATTACAGGAGATTGACCGCGAGTTAGGGCTGGAACATGGTGAGATTAATGAGTCTTTGGAGCTTTTAATAAACGGTGATTCGCAGATCAAAATTCAAATGCCAAAGGCGGGAGTCTCAAATGTAGATAACAAATGGGCCGGGGTGGAGATTGGTGAGCCCATGGGGGAGTCAATTAATAGGTCCAAAATGGACCTGGGTGGGCCTCAAAGGCCAAACAAGAAGCTATCTGGCAGCACCTGGAAGAGACTTGCACGTAATACTAATGGGCCTACGCCCATAGCATCAGAGTCCAATCCACCAAAACAGAAAAGAGGTCAGTGTGTTTTGATTGAGGAGGAGGCAGTACGTTGTCTGAAGAAAAATAAGGTGCATGGAGTTTCTTCCATTAATGGTGATGAGATATCGGCGGAGGTTGCAATGCAACCCCGCCGGAAGCCATGAGTTGTTTGTTTTGGAACTGTCGTGGGCTTGGGAACCCACAGACAGTTCATGAACTCACTGTTCTGGTGAGACAAAAGGACCCACTAGTTTTGTTTCTCTCTGAAACAAAGCTAGGTGAACAGCGATTGGAGGTATTGAGATGCTACTGGGGTTTTGTTGGCAAATTTGTTGTCCCTAGTAGGGGGCAAAGTGGAGGGCTTGCAATGTTTTGGCGTAGTGAAATAATGGTTTCTATTTCATCGTATTCTCACCACCATATTGATGCTTTAATGGATTTTGATGCAGAGACGGTCTGGCGATTTACGGGGTTCTACGGGTCACCCACTGTATCAGGTAAATTGGTGGCATGGGATCTTATTCGGGTTCTTAGAGGTCACCACACTCTTCCTTGGCTGTGTGGTGGTGACTTCAATGAAATTTTGCAAGCTGAAGAAAAATGGGGCAGAGTGGCGAGGCCT
>BKZX01023569.1:0-17375 GCA_014362285.1 Fagus crenata
TGTATTTTGATCTTTCAATATTCAATAAGAAAAATAGCTAGTATTCAATAAGAAAATGGCTATACATTGCAATCTTGTCATGTGAGCAGGTTGAATGATAAATGTTTTCCAGCATATCACTTCAGCCATGCAAAGGCTTTGGTGGAGATTGTTTTGTTTGTTTGTTCAATAAAATTTACTGATTTACCAAAAAAAAAAAAAATCTAATTTAAGTTCTAGTTTGGTATCATTGAAAATCAAAGCCAATCTATGTTTGTTTTCTCGGTAGATGTAGAGGCCACGTGATCACCTTAACAAATCATTTCCTAATAATCTTATGTGGACGTGACTCTTTCACCTTAATTTGAAGGATTTGTTTTCTCCTTGGATATAGAGGCGATTTAATTGACAAGGCGATATTTTGAATGTACGATTTATCAGTGATTCGGTATCGTTACCAAAAGCTCATTCTGTGGTAACAATGAAGTTTGTGGTTTCAATATGTTTCGACTTAATAAGTCTAAAACATTAACATAATCTGACTTGATAAATACTTTGCGTAACGGATTAATGAGTAGTACTATAGTTGCTAATAACGTTTACTAAGGCGAGTGACGTAACCATGATTTCAATTAAGTGGAGGCCGAAATATAACCAAATTTTTTCTTCTTCATGAGACTCTAAATTAACATCCATTTTATATTAACAAAATATCAACAAATGAAATGATACATAATAACTATTTCTTAATACATTACAATGCAATTATCTAATCAAATGAAAATTGTTTTTTTTTTTTTTTTTTAAATTATTGAAATCATCTATAATTGGTTATGTATTAAATGTTGTAGCAAAAGAATTTTCTATTATCTCATTATATGTACAATAATATTCTAACAAAAAAGGCTAATTATTATCGCTATCGTTACCTAAAAAGAAAACAAGAAAACAAGAAAATGAAAAACCCAAAGCCAAAAAAAAAAAAAAGGAAAAAAAAAAAAAAAAATGGGAGAAAAAAAAGACAAAAAGATATTCTTACAAGGTGGACGGTGTTACGGTGTTCATTTCATCCTGTGTCACATAATAAATTGTTGATGGTGGCAACTGTGCAAGTTTTAATTTATCAAGTTTAAAAATAATGTTCTAACCCTCGAACAATCACTAATTATAAATTTATTAAGCTATCAAATTAAATTAAGTTATGAATTCATAAATAATTAACTGCACTAGTCACTATACACAATTACCCACATAATTTATTAGTTCTTAATTTTTTTTGTGATTATATAATTGTCTTTATCTTTTTTATATAAAGATTCAAAATTAAAAGACAACAAAGTAAGTAATTTTATTGATTACTTTTTGTTGATATTTGGACTAATTTTTATTGTTATTATTTGAGCTAATTTTCAATTTCAATGTTGTGAATACAACGGGTGAGTTCCAGAGCGCACACCTCGCACATTCCCAGATGCCCAGGCCACCACCGTGGGTGGCTTTGCTCTTGATGGGCTTCACTCTTTTGATTAGGATGGTGGTTCCCACTTACTTGCTCTCCATGTCATGCCAAATAGGGTACATGTCCTCACCTAACTGCATTTAGGCGTATGTTACGTGAAAAATACGCGTACGTCAGTAAAAATGAAAAAAACGCGTATGGCGTTACTTTCCCAATCGTACGGGATTAAACGCGTTTGTTTCAAAAGCACAAAAAAAAAAAAAAAAAAAAAAAAAAAATTGAAAATTTCCAAACACACATAAATATTGAGAAAGAGCGCCAGCCAGCCCACACTTGAACTTTACCTCACTGAGAGAGACCGCTCCGCTCCGATTAATTTGTCGAAGTCTTTGTATCTCGCATCACCACACTCCCCACATTGATTGGTTTTTTTGGTTATATATTGCGGAATCTTTGAATTCAAGGCCGACAGCAAGGGGGGCTTTGGAGCATTTCATTGCTTTCCATTGGTCAAGGTATGATTTCCATAGCTTTCCTTTTTTCAGTTTCAGTTTCTCTGAGAAACTCAATTCTGTGCTTTCCTATTTTCAGTTTCAGTTTCTGAGAAACACAATTGTGTACTTTGTTGTGTTCGTTTTAAGAGGGAAGGAGATTTCTCTCACCGGCGTAAGTTATTGTCTTGTGTATCAGTCTCACACTTTCGAACGCCACAAGTAACTTCTCTTTCTCTCAATTTAATGTATAATTCTCTTTATTTATTTATTATTATAGTTACATATAACTTATAATGCTTTCTTTTATGATTGATATATCAAAGATACTTACATCTTTATTTTCGACTAAATAGTTACTCTTTATTCATGCTTGTAGTTTTAACAGTATCTCCTAGGATTGATTGAATAGTACAAATTGTTCATAATTGATATATCAAAAATTTATACAACAAAAAGAGATGAAAAGCAAACAAGATTAGTATGTTATTTAATAAATATATTTGTGTTTGTTCATGATTTAGTTATAATATGTATATGTTTAATAGAAATAGAATAAAATTATTTGAAATTAATTTATAATTGGTTCTAATTATTTTATATTCTTTTATATATTTGTTATAGGAAAAAAAGAAATATGGTTAGGAAGAAAGATCGCTTTTGGGAGTATGTTGAGGAATCAAATGGTGGTTTTATGTGTAACTTTTGTAAACGTGAATTTGCTGGAGGTGCTTCAAGGATTAAATCACACTTGGCAGGAGTAAAAGGTCGTGATATTGTTCTTTGTACAGAAGTTCCAAAAGATGTTCAAGCGGATGCTTGTTTGGCAATTGGAGGACCTAGAAAAAAACTTAAGAGTGCATCAAATTTAAGCAATGCTGAAGAGATCAAAACTCCAATGTCAATGTTGAATGATTTGCCCCAAACTACCATGTTAGAGATGTGTAAGAAGAAGGATCAGAGTGCAGTGGACAAATTGCTTACCCAACATTTTATAGAAAATAACATACCATTTGATGTTATTCAAACATCACCCTTCGTTCGCTTTGTGGAAGGTGTTGCTGCATATGGTTCTAGATATAAGGTACCCTCTTATTCAACTCTTCGAACAAAGTTAATTCCAAACTCAAGGATAGAAGTTGGAGAATATGTATCAAATGTTAAAAAGTCTTGGGTTACAACTGGTTGTACTCTTATGTCAGACATATGGAGTGATATGAAACAAAGGGCTTTTATCAATATTATTGCATATTCTCCGAGGGGAGCAGTATTTATGAATTCATTTGAAGTTTCTAAAGAGGCAACAACAGGGTTATATTTCAAAAACATTATTTCTTCAGTAATTGAAGAAATTGGGCCTGATCATGTTGTTCAATTTATCTTTGATAATGCTGCAAATTTTGAGTCAGTTGGAGACATGCTAATTGGCAAGTATCCTTGGATGTTTAAAACTCGATGTGCTGCTCAAGAGATTCAATTGCTTTTGAAGGACATATATGAGAAAGTTAATTGGGTGCAAAAGGTAATTGATGATGCAAAATTGATTGTTACATATATGTATAAGCACACTATCATTCTCTCACTCATGAGAGCGCACACAAACAAGGAGCTAAAACATCCTTGTTCAACTAGGTTTGCTTCTAATTTCTTGATGCTCCAATCTATTTTGAATGTTGAAAGTGAATTGCGGTTACTTGTTGCATCTTCTGATTGGAGAGGATTAGATTTCAACAAAAAAGACATTGCCAAAGAAGTTACAAATATAATTCAAAGTGCAGAATTTTGGAACCAAGGACATGAAGTGTTACTTGTTTTGGAGCCTTTGGTTCGAGTTCTTCGATTAGTTGTTAGTGATGGGGCAACTACTGGGTACTTATATGAAGCAATGGAAAGGGCAAAAGAAGCAATTCAGCAACGTTGTGGTAACAATGAAGACAAATATATACAGATATGGAAGTTATTTGAGAGTAGGCGTTCTCAAAATATAATCCACCCAATTCACGCTGCTGCAGCATTTCTAAATCCTGCTTACATGTGTAGTGAGACATTTATAGAGAATCATGAGATGAAAGAGGGTATAAGTTTTATTTTAGAGAATTTGGTGGCTATTGAAGAAAAGACAACTTTTATGGGACAAGTGCAACTTTATCGCATGAAAGTATCAAGCTTGTTTACAGCTACCGCAATGACAATGTTAAAAGCATCTCATCCGCGTAAGTTCAATAACTTTAATATAATTTTATATATACTTAACTAAATTATTTCTTGATATATTTTATGAGTACATATTAATTGTTCCTTTGCCTAGAGGAATATGGTGGGATTATTGTGGAGATAGTATTCCTATCTTAAAGAAGTATGCTATTCGAATTTTGAGTCAACCTTGTAGTTCTTCCTCATGTGAACGTAATTGGAGTGCATTTGAAGCAGCACAAACAAAAAAGAGAAACAGGTTGGAGTCTAAGATGTTGGATGATTTGGTGTATATGAGAATGAACACGATGATGATGGAGAAATCTAAGACCTCAGAAGGTCAAGACTTGGAGCCTATTGATCTTGACAAACTTAATGAGCTTCATGAATATATTGATCGCGAACAAGATAAGGAAGATGACACATTAGTTGGAGTGGTAAAAAATGCTAATGATGATATAATAACTGATGGATCTTGTGCATTCCTGAATAAGTCAAGAAGCCTACAGCTCAAGTTTGTAAACAGCCTCTTTCTTCCAGTATTTACTGGAGCGCGAATTAAAGGAGAAGCTCGAATTGAAGGAGAAGATTGTTCAAACATACAAGTAGCTTTGATTGATGCTCTTACTGGGCAAACTGTAATATCTGGGCCAGAGTCCTCAGCCAAGGTGGAAATTGTAGTTCTTGTGGGTGATTTTGATGGTGATGAGAATGACAATTGGACAGTCGAAGAGTTTAAGAATAAAATTGTTAGAGAGAAAGAAGGAAAGAAGCCCCTACTTACTGGAGATGCATTTGTAAATCTTAAAGAGGGCACTGGTTTTGTGGGTGAGCTTTCTTTTACAGATAATTCTAGCTGGATGAGAAGCTGTAGGTTCAGGCTAGGGGCAAGAGTTGTGGATAAAATTGATGGAACTAGCATAAGAGAAGCAAAGACAGAGTCCTTTATTGTCAGGGATCATCGTGAAGAATGTGAGTACTTATTTTTAATATTCCTTTGGTTTGATTTATTAAGATTTGAGTTTAAAATTCTAATGGTAGTTTCTTTAGTGTTTGGTTTTGTATTTGATTTTCATCATTTTGAGTTTATAACAACGTCAGCAAAAGCAGCAACAACAAAGCTTTAACCCTAAAACTTTGGGTTGACTATTGGTCTTCAACAGATTAATCATCAGCAACATGTATTTTTCTCCATCATTCTATCCTATACAGAATCATATTCTTGGTCACCTCCTTAATTAACATGTTCTTTTTTACTACTTCTAGTAATGTTATTTTAGGTCTTCTTCTACCTCTTTTCATTCCATCGACTTGAATCAAATTACTTTTCTTCAATGGTGCACGAATTGCCTCGTTTTGGATATGACCATACCATCTCAAGTGATTTTCCCTTATCTTTTCATCAATATGAACCATCTCTATATTTAAACAAATTTCTTCATTTCTTATTCTATCTTTCCTTGTATTTTCAATTATCCATCTTAACAATATTATTTTAGTTATTCTCATTTTATGAACATGTTGCTTCTTAATAGCCCAACATTCATATTATAGTGCACAATTAGTCTTATAGCAATCTTGTAAAATTTTCCTTTTTAATTTAATAGGTATTTTACGATCATAAAATATTCCTAATGTGTTTCTTCACTCCATTCACTCTGCTCTTATCCTAAAGTTCACATCCTCTTCAATATCTCCATTGTTATGAATAATTGGTCCAAAAACATCGAAATCACTCACTCTTTGGTATCCCTTGACTATCAAGTTTTACAATCCCTTCATATTTGCTTCTCCATCTTTTAATTTTGTGCTCGCTCCTTGTTACTGCTATCAAGTACTAGTTTTATCAAATAGCTACCCAAAAATATTGAATATATATCGTTATGGATATAATCTATTTGGCAAGTTCAATGCTTCTACACATTCATGAATTTCTGCATAGCTTGAAGCCTATACATCTAACCTGAGTTGACAAAAATACTTAGCGTGCCGAATATGTTAGGTTTCTAAAGTAACTTGAGGGAAAGAAATCGAATGAAACACCATTCTAACTTCTGATTCTGGTTGCAGTGTACAAGAAGCATCACCCACCTTCTTTGTTGGATGAAGTATGGCGATTAGAAAAGATTGACAAAGATGAAGCTTTCCATAAGCGATTGAGTCAGGAAAACATCAACACCGTGAAAGACTTTTTGATCCTACTGTTCAGAGACCCTCCAAGGCTCCAAAACGTAAATTAAACTAAACTTACCTCATAGAAGGTGCGCCTTGGCACAACGGAAAGGCTTGCCCCAAGCGATTTGGTGGTTGCGGGTTTAAGTCGTGGAAACAGCCTCTCTGGAAACAGGGGGAAGGCTGTGCACATCTTGCCCTCCCCAAACCTTGCATTGGCAGGAGCCTTGTGCAATGGGGCCCTTTTTTTTTTTTTTTACTAATTTCTGTATAGAATTCTGAATTTAAGGTACCATTCCGTAAAGAGTGATGTATTGTTGTATTCATATTCTTGTCTGCGCTTGTTAAAAATCTGAAAATGGGAAAAAGTTTACTGATTTAACGGCCCTTATGTTTAGATTAATCTGGAGGTCTCCTCATTATTGAGGACGATACTCTTGGGTGTTTTTCTCTTTGGATAGAAGCATTCACGAGGGAAAATTGTCAGTGCACCAACGCGATAAAAACATTTTGATGTTAGCTTGTGTTCTTGAGTCAGAGACAACGTGTATCTCTGTTGAACATGTATTGACATGGCTCTAGTTACGTCCTCAGGTTTCTTTGAGATTAATATGGTGGGTGGCTAAAGAAACATCTCAATTTAAGTTCCATTGAGACTGGTGGATCCCTCTTGGCCATGCCGGACAATGATATCTGTTTGTCTATTTCCTTAGTATTGTAGTTTGAAGCTAGGGTGATGTTCCATTTCTTATAATTTAGGGTCCAAATCAGTGTTCTCAGCGCAGCCTACATATACTGCTAAAATTTATGTCCCATCTATGCTCATACATTGAACTTCTATGTGATCTTCCGTGAACAAAGTGAACAGTTCAACTGCTTAGTATGAGGATTTCCAAGTCTAGAAAAATATGGTTTAATTCAGTTCTCTTTGAATGGAGTAATTATAGTAAATGTTTTGGACATATGCAGATACTCGGCACAGGTATGTCAGCTAAGATGTGGGAAGTCACTGTGGAGCATGCTCGGACATGTGTACTTGATGATAAGAGGATCTTCTTGTACTGTTCTCGAATTTCTCAACAAAAAACTGGTGTGGTCTTTAATGTCGTGGGACAAGTGATGAGACTAATTACGGAATGCCAGTATGTTCCTATTGATATGCTGTCTGAAATTGAGAAGGCACTCCTCTTATTACCTCAGATCTACTTTCATTTTGTTGCTTTTTCCCTTTTTCATGTCTGATTTCTTATGATCAACCTTTTCCATTAGGTTGATGCCCACAACTTGGTGATTTCGGCATTCGAACACTGGCAGGAAATTGTTCACTTGGAGGAAGATGAACACAACTTGGTGATTTCTGCATTCAAACACTGGGAGGAAAATAAGGACGAGGAAGCCGAAAGACAATTGCTAGCCGAAATTGAAAGACAAAGACAATTGCTAGCCGAAATTGAAAGACAAAGAAAATTGCTAGCCGCAGTTGAAAGACAAAGACAATTGCTAGCCGCAGTTGAAGTTGAAAGACAATTTCTAGTTGAAAGACAACGACAATTGCTAGCCGAAGTTGAAAGTGAAGGACAAGTGCTACTACAAATAGCCGGAGGACGAAATTGAAAGACAAATACTGGCCAAAAGATTTCATAGATTTTATTAGATAGGTCCACTTTACTCATTCAAACTATTGGTGTTTGTGCCATCTTATAAACACTTTCAAGGTTTTGTATGTTTTCAATGTGGGACTAATCCACAAGTCTTCAGCCCCTGCTCTATATCACTACATAAGTAATAAATTTACAACAATCATTTTGTCCATCTATTCTGTTGAGGGAAGTTGTGGTTTTGATATAGATCTTCTAACTCAGAACGTCAATTTAGAATCACAATCAGATCTTCATTGTGCTGTTGACACCTTCATGTCGACATGTACAGCCGTTGCTGCAATGGGGAAAGCTCATAGGAGATGGACAAAGCTATTCAGCGTGCTACAGTGTTTCTCAATACGTGTGGCTTTAATAAGAAAAAAAGGGGTTGGAGAAAATTGGAGATACAGTAATGGATTATGAAAAAAACAGAAGAGAAAAAGAAATGGTTTAATGACATTTGCAAATATAGCATTAGTGAGTGCTGCCGCTAAAATTTTGCAAATATAGCATTAGTGAGACAAGTTGGTCTTAGTAGACTTAAATACAGTTGTAGTTTCAACTGAGTAAATTCAATTGATAATTCTTAAAATCATCTATAATTTATATTTATAATCTAAATCTATAATCTCGAAGCAGAGAGAAAAAATTTTCCCTTCTCCAAAAACCGCCACGTCAGATTCTCTACAATCACACTATTCTATCTCACCCATCACACTATGCCTACAAGTAATTAATTACTTTTACTTTTAATTATTCTTATCTGTAGGGATTTAATTTAGTAGTCAATTGAGTTTTTTCACCCATCGTTTAAGCTTGGTTGCCCTTTCAGATTACTTATTGAGTTGTTATTTATTAAGTTTTGTTGCCATTTAAAATTTCCAATTTTAATTCCTTTTCATCCACATTTATCCTTATATGGAGGGTTTTAATTCAGCAATCAATTTAGTTTTTTCACCCAGTGTTTAAGGTTGGCTACCATTTCAAATTCCTTTTTGAGTTGTTATTTATTAAGTTTTGTTGCCATTTCAGATTTTTATTATTACTCTTTATACTCTTCTCAATGAAACATTTGTTGCCCTTTCAAATTCCCAACAAACCTGTTAGAACCTCCAATTAATTTCACATTTTGTTCTTCACTTGAATGTAAGTTAATTCATGAAGGGGAGCAACCGCAGAACAGGGCCTTCTTACAACGTTTCCCCTTCTAATGTTTACTGCCTTATCTCTCTCTCCCACATTGATTATTTATTTAAGCATTTCAAAGCTACGGTTACAACATTTCCTCTTCCCATTAATCACAACCTTATCTCTGTCATGGATTATTTATTTAAGGCTTCCAATGTTATATCTACCAACCAACATTCTAGATAAAATCCAGCCATCATTGATGGAATATGATGCAGGAGCATAGTGGCAGCTTATGTGGCAGCCACGTAGGCGACAAGTGTCAGTTAATTTATGAGTCCATTTGTCTTTTACTTATTTTTATTTTTCAGTCAAAGTTATTTATGTAGTCTGGTTGGGAGTTGTAGTAGCCTAGTTATCTGTTTCTCTTGGAGGTTGTTTTTCTCTTGAAAGATGTCTTGTTCTAGGAAGTTGTCAAGCATTTATTGTAAGCACTTATTTCTCATGCATGCATTGTAAACTCTTATAAATTTTAATGAGAATGAAAAGGACAGCAGAGAGTAATTTGATTAAGAAATCATTTTCAAGTATTTGCTTTGGAGTTGAGTGATTCCTCCTAACAATCAAGCGTTTGACTTGGTCGCGTTGAGTGGCATCCGCGATTAGTAGCGTTGAGTGGCTTCCGCTACCCTTGGTTGAATGGCATCCCAGGTTTATCCTTTATTCCCTTGGTTGAATCATTTGATTTAACCAACCTTGCAGGTCTTGGCCTGCATCAAATTGGTATCAGAGCGAATTTTCCTGTTTTTTTTTTTAAGATTCCAGAAAAGTCTATTCAACTTCGTCTGCAATTGTTTATTTGCTCGGATGGCTCCTAGTCATCGAAAGAACACCCATAGTGTTGATGTACAATTTGAACTTGCTGAGTTGAGGCAATCTAATCAAGCTCTACATTAGATGATGAATGAACTCCTTTAACGGCTTCCAGCCTCTCGGACTCAAAGTCATGGGAGTGAGCACTCCAACTACCACCATGATAACTTTGGTAATGATGACCGTTCAATTTCTTCAAGTTCAACTCCAGAACCTGCTGTAGTAGCTCAGTGGTCGATGGATCGTTTGGCTCACGCATTAGAAAGTACTGATCGAAGCATCCAAGTTCATGTTCAAGACTTTGAAGGGAAGCTTAATGCAGATGATTATTGTGATTGGGCCGCATCTTTAGAAGCTTTCTTTGAGTGGAAGGACCTCTCTGATGAGAGGAAGGTTCAGTTTGTGGCTACCAAATTGAAGGGTCATGCTTTAATCTGGTGGCAACAGTACCAGCGTAGTAGAGATCGAAGGGGAATTCCAAGAGTCAACACTTGGGCTGAAATGAAGTTGAAGTTAGATGAGAAGTTTTTGCCCTTGGATTATTCTCAAATGCTCTATAGAAAATTCCACAAATTGCAACAACGTGCTGATCAATCTGTAGCAGATTATACGGAACAATTCTATAAACTTTTGAGTTGTGTCAACTTGCATGAATCTGATTACCAGCTTATGGCAAGATATGTGAGTGGGTTGAAGTATAACCTTAATGCAGAACTTATGATGCATTCTCTCCATTCGCTTGAGGAGGCTTATCAAATGGCATTGAAGGCAGAAGAAAAATTGAAATGGAGTTTGTACCGAAAGGCTGAAAGTTCAAGGTCAGCAAAGGAAAAGCCTAAGAAAGGGGTTCCAGCTCCTCTTGATCGTCCAAACCCACATGATGGGGGAGGAAGTAAGAAGCGTGGAAAAGGCATTTCAAACTCTTCCAAATGCTTTAGATGTGGTGAAGTAGGACATAGGTCCTATGAATGTCCAAAGAAGAAGGCTGAATTGCATTTAGTGGAGGAGGAACAAGGGGAAAGAGAACCAATTTATGATGAAGAACCAGAGGGGGATTTGAATGAAGAATTTTGTGATGCTGATTTTGATGCTGAAAATTTGGTTATTCGATGTGTGATGACTGTCCAAGAAGATAATCAATGGTTGAGACACAATATTTTCAGAACTTATTGTGTTTCTCATGGAAAGAAGTGTGTGCTTATGATCGATTCTGGAAGTTGTGAAAACATGGTGTCAAAAGTAATGGTGGACAAACTGAAGCTTTCTTGTGATCGCCATCCAAAACCTTATAAGGTGTCTTGGTTCAAGAAAGGAGGTGAGGTTGTGGTGTCCCACAGATGCCAAATAAAATTCTCTATCGGCAAGTATGAAGATGAAGTCTATTTTGATGTTCTTCCCATGGATGCTTGTCATTTGCTCCTTGGCAGGCCTTGGCAATTCGATAGGAATGTTCTTCATGATGGGAGGAAGAACACTTACTCTCTTGTCAAAAATGGGGTGAAGTATGTGTTGAACCCAATGAAAGATGTACCGACTAGTGTGCCTTCAAGCAATCTAGTCAACCTGTTGTCTTATAAGAAGTTTGTAGAGTCCTATAGAGAACATGGGATTGCTTATGTTTTGGTCGTTATGGGAAGGAGTGATGAAGCAGCAAGTGTCATTCCAAATGAAGTTCAGAGCTTGTTAGAAAGATTCAAAGGCCTAACTCCGGAAGAACTACCTGCTGGTTTGCCTCCACTTCGTGACATTCAACATCAAATTGAATTTGTTCCAGGTTCTATTCTTCCTAACTTGCCTCATTATAGAATGCCACCTAGTGACCATGCTGAATTGCGAAAACAAGTAGGGGAATTGTTGAAAAAAGGATTGATAAGGGAGTCTCTTAGTCCTTGTGCAGTTCCAGTCCTTTTAACTCCAAAAAAGGATGGAACTTGGAGGATGTGTATCGATAGTAGAGCTGTCAATAAGATCACTGTTAAGTACAGGTTCCCTATCCCTCGGCTTGATGATTTGTTTGATGAGTTGGCTGGTGCTAAGGTCTTCTCTAAAATTGAACAACATAGTGGCTATCACCAGATTAGAATTAAAGAAGGTGATGAGTGGAAGACAGCTTTTAAAACCAAAGATGGTCTCTATGAATGGCTGGTTATGCCATTTGGGTTGTCTAATGCCCCTAGTACTTTCATGAGGTTAATGACTCAGGTCTTAAAGAATTTTATGGGGAAGTACGTAGTGGTGTATTTTGATGATATCTTGATTTATAGCAAGGATGGAACTCAACATTTAGAACATTTGGCTAGTGTTTTCAAAGTTCTCAAAGAAAACCAGTTATATATCAACCTTAAAAAGTGCTCTTTTATGACTGATCGAGTTATTTTTTTAGGCTATGTTGTGAGTGCAGATGGCATACTCATGGATGATGAGAAAGTGAAGGCTATTCTTGAATGGCCTACTCCTAAAAGCCTAACTGATGTGAGAAGTTTTCACGGGCTTGCATCATTTTACAGACGCTTCATCAAAAATTTCAGCTCCATTATTGCCCCAATGATGGATGTTCTAAAGAAGAAAGAGTTCCAATGGACCAGCAAGGCCAAGACAAGTTTTCAGCAATTGAAATCAAAACTTGTTAAAGCTCTGGTATTAGCACTACCGGATTTTTTGAAGCCATTCCAAATGGAATGTGATGCATCTAACGTGGGCATAGTTGCTGTCCTTATGCAAGAGGGAAGACCAATTGCTTTAGTGAAAAGCTCAATGATGCAAAGCTGAAATACTCCACCTATGATAAGGAGTTGTATGCTGTTATGCAAGCTTTGCGACATTGGGAGCATTATCTCATTAGTGTCGATTTTACTCTCTATTCTGATCATGAGGCTTTGAAATTTTTAAAAGCACAAAAGAAGCTGAATTTTAGACATGCGGGCTGGGTATCTTACTTGGAAAAGTTTTCTTTTGTTCTACAACATAAATCTGGTTCGTCGAATAGGGTGGCTGATGCATTAAGTTGAAGGCACAGTTTGTTGACTACTCTTTCTTGTGAAGTCACTGGTTTTGACCTCATACCAGAATATTATGTGTCAGATCCTTTCTTTTCTCAGGGGCTGCACGACATGAATGATAAGAAGAGTAGAGATTACTTGATGATAAATGGATATCTGTTTAAGGGAAACCAACTATGCTTACCTGAAGGGTCGTTAAGATTGTTTGTCATTCAAGAATTACATGCGGGTGGACTTGGTGGACATTTTGGGAGAGATAAAACTGAAGCTCTTGTGAAGCAAAGGTACTTTTGGCCATCATTGAAACGTGATGTTGCTCGATTTGTTCAAAGGTGTCTTGTGAGTCAAAAGGCCAAAGGGGGTGTCCAAAATACAGGTTTATATCAGCCTTTGCCAATTCCCAATGCTCTTTGGGAGGATTTGTCTATGGACTTTGTTCTTGGTTTGCCTAGAACACAGCATGGGTTCGATTGCATTTTTGTCGTTGTAGACCGATTTTCGAAGATGGCTCATTTTATACCATGTAAGAATTCTACTGATGCATCTCATATAGCAACCTTGTTTTTCAAAGAAGTAGTTCGTTTGCATGGAGTTCCTAGATCCATTACTTCAGATCGTGATGTGAAGTTTGTTAGTCACTTTTGGAGGACACTTTGGAAACTCTTGGGGACCAATTTGCAATTTTCTAGTGCATACCACCCCCAAACTGATGGCCAAACAGAAGTTGTGAACAGATCTCTTGGGAATTTGTTGAGGAGTTTAGTAGGAGAGCAACCAAAGAGATGGGATTTTGTAATTTCTCAAGTGGAGTTTGCCTATAACAGCTCAGTCAATCGCTCAACAAAGAAACCTCCATTTGAAGTTGTTTATGGCAGAAATATGAATCATGTTCTAGATTTGTTACCATTATCAAATCAAGCAAGAGTGAGCATGGAAGCTGAAGAGTTTGCAGAACATATTAAGGCAATTCATGAACAGGTCCGGGAACAATTACGGCAGTCATCTCAAGTTTACAAGGCCAAGGCTGATACTCATAGAAGATGTTTGGAGTTCAAAGAAGGTGATTTGGTCATGGTTTATTTGCGGAAAGAACGATTCCCAACAAGTACTTATAACAAGCTTAAGCAAAGGAAGATTGGTCCGTGTCAAGTATTGAAGAAGTTGGGACAAAATGCTTATTGAATAAAGCTACCAGAAGGATTTTCAATTAGTCTAACTTTTAATGTGAGTGATCTGTACCTTTATCATGGAGATGAGGAGGAAACTAAGTTGAGCCAAAAGACCTCCAATGTGATCGTTCTACTTCATCACGAGAATCAATTGATGTGCTGGATGTAAGATCTATCACTACTCGTCATGGTACATACACTCAATATTTGGTGCATTGGCAAGGAAAACCAGATTCTGAAGATGCATGGATTTCAAGTGAGGACCTCAAGAAATTAGATCGCATGCTTTGGGAGGATCTGAATTCAAACTCGAGGTCGAGTCCTTTTCAAGAAAGGGGGAATGATGCAGGAGCATAGTGGCAGCTTATGTGACAGCCACGTAGGCGACAAGTGTCAGTTAATTTATGAGTCCATTTGTCTTTTACTTAAATTTATTTTTCAGTCAAAGTTATTTATGTAGTCTGGTTGGGAGTTGTAGTAGCCTAGTTATCTGTTTCTCTTAGAGGTTGTTTTTCTCTTGAAAGTTGTCTTGTTCTAGGAAGTTGTCATGCATTTATTGTAAGTACTTATTTCTCATGCATGCATTGTAAACTCTTATAAATTTTAATGAGAATGAAAAGGACAGCAGAGAGTAATTTGATTAAGAAATCATTTTCAAGTATTTGCTTTGGAGTTGAGTGATTCCTCCTAACAATCAAGTGTTTGACTTGGTCGCGTTGAGTGGCATCCGTGATTAGTAGCGTTGAGTGGCTTCCGCTACCCCTGGTTGAGTGGCATCCCAGGTTTATCCTTTATTCCCTTGGTTGAATCATTTGATTTAACCAACCTTGCAGGTCTTGGCCTGCATCAGAATATCTTTTTGGCGTGGTACTGATTGTTCTTCATCAAACCCCATGGCAGAGCCACCAAAACCCTATGGAGGTTGATGTCGATGAAGTCAGTTGGGTAGGAGTTGTTTGCATGGATGTCGAGAACTTTGGCAGTGACTAGATGATGAATCTTGGTTTCTCAAAGCTTGCAGACAATGGCAAAGCCCATGAGGCTGCGGTGGCCCGCAATGAAAATTTTCATCGATTTGTCAGAGGCGAAGGACGTGTTAGAATTGTGAGTTTTAAGGAAATTTCAATGTATGATTTATAGATATGTATTTGAGGAGGTTTTGTTTTTAAGTTGTAAATCACAAATAGTAGATTTGAGGTTTTTTTAAATGATTTTTCTTGGGAAAATTTTGATATTTTCATGCAGAACAATCGGTGAGCTCGTCCTTCATCTCCAACAAATCATACATTGGAATTTTCTTGATATTATTATGAAGTTTTGGGGTTGTAACCAAGGAATTGATACCCATGTTTTGCAAAGAGCGTATTTGAGAGAGGAGAGTATAGACTTTTTCCTTTAGTGTTGTATGTTGGTTAACCATATAGTTGAAGTGTAAACTGTTGTAGTGTTTTTAAGCTCACTTGTTTATTAAAAAAAAAAAGTATTCAAAGGTGAAAAAAAAGGTCCTATGGTTGTCTTGAACTCTTGATTATAGTATGGTGTTTCACAGTGAGTGAGTGATCAATTTTGTGGGGGGGTTTTTTGCGTTGCCTTTATACTTTTACTTTTGGTTTTCTGAGTTTCTTTAAGCTCCTAAGCTTTTTGATTTGTAATGTGTTCCATTGCATTTCAATTATATTTGCTCTTATTTAAAAAAAAAAATCTTTATAAATTTAGGATGGGGAAAGAAAGAAAATAATGAAGCTTGGTTTTTTTTTTTTTTTTTTTCCTCCTTTGTATTCTTCCGTTAAAATTAGGGTTTGTAGTGCTACCCTTCAAAGATGAGGGGATTTATAATGCATTTGTCCTTATTACAAAAGAATTATATTATATTTTACCGTGCATTGCACGGGTCTAAGACTAGTCTAATTAAAAAGCAAACTTTATAGCTGGTCACCACGACATTACTCAAAGCCTTGTTTTATTAATTGTGCAAGCTACTTATAAGAACCGATTGACAGTTTTGAAAGAGGATCATTCTCTTTAGGGCCTCTACTGGGTGCTTAGAAATGCAAGTGAGTGCTCTTTGGCTAGTTTTCACTTTTCTTTTCAAAAATTAAGGAATGCAACATTTTTCACAGCTTTTAACGAGATCTATTATGATTGATATATAATAAAAGTGGTTTGAGTGATGGATCTAAGTAAAAATGATGGTTTAATCACAACAATAATTGTGAAAAATATTGTCCCTTTCACATTACTCTTTTCTTTCTTCTTACACGGTATCAAAAAAGCAAATGATTTGACTCTGTTACTATATAATAAAAGTCTTGCTGTGTGGGCTTCTTGTACCTTATTTGTGGGATCCATTCCCATATCTGTTTCTCTCAAATTTTTGGTAGATGTTGATGGGGAGTTATTGTTCCAATTAATAAGTTTAGGAGCATAACTTGTTCAACAACTCTTTTATAATTTTTCGAGGTGACAGATTGTGAGTCATAGAAAATATACGTGTGTCAGTCAGTTGTGGAAAAAATGATAAACGTAGCATAATTGTGTCCTAATTGTGAGGCTTTCCTTCGATAAAATCTTCCTTACTCAGAAAAAAAAAAAAAAAAAAAAGAAAAAGAAAAAGAAAAAAAGAAAAAAGAAAAAGTTAACATCATAAGCACCTAATCAGGATCTATTGGGAATTAACACTTTAATTACATATTCTTCATAAGTGGTTGAATATTCGTATACGACAAATACAATTGTAGCACTAACTTCTTATAAATAAATAAAACGTTTTGAATTTCTCTGACATGGGACTGCAATAATGCAATATAACTTCTTACAGTGGAAGTGTCTGTAGACTGTAATGCAGAGGAATATTATCCATTTAACTTGATTAGATTATCTAGTGGACCTTGACTCAAAATTAGCACTGGCCAATCTTAAATTGGCTTCTGTGGTTAGGTTAAATTGACCGAAACATATTAAGCAAACCTACATATTGGTGGGTCCCAAATCTAAATCGAGTTTATCTAAAAACCAATTTTCCAATGTATTTCTAGAAATTTAATGAGGAAGCACCTCGTCAGCTTTTCTATTTAAAAAAAGTATTCACCAAGTTTGGCCACCTCTGTCAAAAGGGTTAACCATTTTTTCAATATTCAGCCATAAATTTCCGTGGTAAATTAGTTCAAGGCACCTCAAGTAAAGGCCTATAAGTAAGTCATCTATTCATTGAGCAAGGTACATCCTTGAAAACAAGAAAATGAACCACCAAAAAGGTCATGTTGTTGTGCTCA